>JAGIQG010000580.1:0-23318 GCA_024679065.1 Sphyrna mokarran
CTCCCTTAGCAGCCTGAGGTAAATGCCATCAGGCCCCGGAGCTTTATATGTCTTTAAGCTGCCTAACAACCCGAACACCTCTTTCCTCGTAATCTTTATTTCCCTCAACCGATCCTCAACTTTGTCAACATCAGCAACAGACATCTGGCCCCTCTCCCGCGTGAATACCGATGCAAAGTATTCATTCAGGATCTCCCCCATTCCCTCAGGCTCTAAGCATAGATCCCCTCCTCTGTCCCTGAGAGGTCCAATCTTGCCTCTAACCATCCTTTTGCTCCTTACATAGGAGTAAAATGCCTTAGGATTTTCCTTAATCTGACCTGCCAGAGCCACTTCGTGGCCCCTTTTTGCCTTTCTAACACCCCTTTTAAGATCCCGTCTACACTCTCTATATTCTTCCAGCGCTGTCTCAGTCCCCAGTTGCCCAGATCTAATGTAAGCCTCTCGCTTCTTCCTGATCAAGTCCTCAATCTCCCTGGTAAGCCACGGTTCTCTAATCCTACCTTTCCCATCCTTCCTCCTTGCCGGCACGTATCTTTCCTGCAGAGAATTTAGTTTTCCCTTGAAAGACTCCCACATGTACCTCGTCGACCTACCCTCAAAAAGCTTATCCCAGTCGGTATCTTTAAGATCTCGCCTAATCTGGCTGTATCTAGCCCTCCCCCAGTTAAATACCTTCCCTTTTGGGCCGGTCTCGTCCTTTTCCATTAATATCCTAAAGCAGATAGAGTTGTGATCACTATTTGACACATGCTCTCCTACCTCGATGTCAACCACCTGCCCTGGCTCATTCCCCAGAACCAAATCCATTATAGCCCCCTCTCTAGTCGGGCCATCCACATACTGCTCCAAGGACCCTTCCAAAACACACTGTACAAATTCCTCCCCGTCCACTCCTACAGCTCTGGGCCCTCTCCAATCTACTCCAGGAAAATTGAAATCTCTCACTACTACTACCCTATTTTTCCTACACTTATCTAAAATGTCCCTGCATATCCTTTCTTCCACGGCCCGCGGGCTGTTGGGCGGTATTCATTCAGGATCTCTCCCATTCCCTCAGGCTCTAAGCATAGATCCCCTCCTCTGTCCCTGAGAGGTCCAATCTTGCCTCTAACCATCCTTTTGCTCCTTACATAAGTGTAAAATGCCTTTGGATTTTCCTTAATCCTACCTGCCAGAGCCACCTCGTGGCCCCTTTTTGCCTTTCTAATACCCCTTTTTAGATCCCGTCTACACTCTCTATAAGCTTCCAGCGCTATCTCAGTCCCTAGTTGCCTAGATCTAATGTAAGCCTCTCGCTTTTTCTTGATCAAGTCCTCAATCTCCCTGGTAAGCCAAGGTTCTCTAATCCTACCTTTCCCATCCTTCCTCCTTGCCGGCACGTATCTTTCCTGCAGAGAGTTTAGTTTTCCCTTGAAAGACTCCCACGTGTACCTCGTCGACCTGCCCTCAAAGCTTATCCCAGTCGGTATCTTTAAGATCTTGCCTAATCTGGCTGTATCTAGCCCTCCCCCAGTTAAATACCCTCCCTTTTGGGCCAGTCTCGTCCTTTTCCATTAATATCCTAAAGCAGACAGAGTTGTGATCATTATTTGACACCTGCTCTCCTACCTCGACGTCTACCACCTGGCCTGGCTCATTCCCCAGAACCAAATCCAGTATAGCCCCCTCTCTAGTCGGGCCATCCACATACTGCTCCAAGGACCCTTCCAAAACACACTGTACAAATTACTCCCCATCCACTCCTACAGCCCTGGGCACACTCCAATCTACTCCAGGAAAATTGAAATCTCCCACCACTACCACCCTATTTTTCCTACACTTATCTAAAATGTCCCTGCATATCCCTTCTTCCACGGCCCGCGGCTGTTGGGCGGTCTGTAGAAAACACCCAACAGAGTAACCACTCCCTTCCTATTCCTCAACTCCACCCATAGAGACTCAATTCCTAAATCATCCATACCTCCCTCCCTCTGCACTGCTATGATGTTGTCCTTAACTAATAAAGCCACTCCCCCGCCTCCCCTCACACCAACTCTGTCACGCCTAAAACACTTATACCCTGGAATATTCAATTGCCAGTCTTGCCCCTCCTTCAACCACGTCTCGGTCACCGCCCCCACTTCTAAACTCCTCGTGAACATTATTGCCTTCAGTTCATCTGTTTTGCCAGTCACACTCCTCGCATTAAAACACATGCACTGAAGACCCTCAGCTCTCGGATATTCCTTTCTACCTTCTGGTGTTACCCTATTATGCCTCTCTCTCCCACTCCCAGTTCCCCCTCCCTCCCTATTAGTTTAAACACTTCTGAAACACTCCAGCTAACCTCCCAGCTAAAATATGTGTTCCCCTCCCAGTCAACTGCTCCCTATCCCTCTTGAATAGGTGACCCTCCCTCCTGAAGACTTCCCAATGATCAATAAATATGAAGCCTTCTGCCCTACACCAATCCCTCATCCATGCATTTAGTTGGAGTGTCTCATTTATTACCCAATCGGTCACGGGCACAGGCAGCAGCCCAGAGAACGCCACCCTGGAGGCCCTACCTTTCAGTTGAGCCCCCAACTCCCTAAACTGTCTACGTAAGTCCCCCCTGCGCTTTCTTCCTACATCTTTCTGTCCTATGTGAACTATTACATTTGCCTTAGACCCTTCTCCCTTCAAAATTCCCTCTCCCCTCTCTGATACATCCTGGACCCCTGCTCCAGGGAGGCAGACTACCATCCTGGAGTCTCTCTTTTGCCCACAGAATCTCCTATCGATCCCTTTAACCATCCCATCCCCCACCACTATCTCACCTCCTGCTTTCCCACCGGTCTCTGTGGCATTCTGTTCCCCTTCACCTGCCCTCTCCATCACAGCCTTTACCCCCCGCCTTGGTTTTCTGGGGATCCTCCTTAGAGATGGCCTTTGTGCCTTGATTTTTGTTCTTGTTCCTTGTAACTGTACCCAGCCCATCCCTACTACTAGATCCTGGGGTCCTTGCAGGTCTGCCCTCCCTATTCATTGTATCCTCATTTTCCCTCACTAGACAAACGTCCTCCAAGCGCAGCTCCAGCTGTCTCAACTTTGCTCGTAAATGTTGCAGTTCTAAACATTTTGCGCATATGTGGGCCTTCGGCAGACGTGATGCCTCCAAGAAGGTCCACATATGGCAGCGTACACAGTGGACGCGTTTGGCCAAGTATCGTGGCATTTTATATACCCCTTTAAAGGTGATTAGGTAGGAAGCACGTTACTCACCGTGTCCAAGCCTGCGCTCACCCAAGCCCAGTGAGCTTAAGCCCTTGTTGTTCTCACTCTAATTCCCGTCTCACTCCACTGCCCGCTCCCAATGCTGCCCGCTGTCTTACCTTGGCCTTCCTTTTATACTCCCGCGCTTCTTTCCCTGCAGCCCCCCGCGCCTATCTCCCGCTACGGAGCGCCGAAATAAACACTCTACCAAATAAAGTACAAGACAGAAATTGCAAGTCAGGATTCTCTCCAGCCACTCTCCAAAAACTCTGCTCTGGAGAACAGAGGTTCTCCAGAGAAGAGGTTATCCCTCTTCTTAGTCTTTCTTTATCATTGGAATATATTTCTGCTGAATACTAGAAAAAGATCTCCTTTAAAAATCCTCCACTGTTCCTCAGCTGTCCTACCAATCAATCTGCGCCCCCAGACTACATTAGCCAATTCTGCCCTCATCTTACCGTACTCCCCTCTGTTCAAGCAGAAGACACTGGTTTGGGACCCTACATCCTCATCCTCCATCTGCATCAGAAATTCAACCATATTGTGATCACTCATCCCAAGAGGATCCCTCACTTTACCTGTCTTATTACACAGTACCAGATCTAAGATAATTCACTCCCTTGTAGGTTCTGTAACATACTGTTCAAGGAAACTATCCAATAGCATTCTAAGAACTCTTCCTCAAGTCCACCATGTCCAACTTGAGTCAATTGATCAATAAGTCCCAGATTCTCGCCAGGAAAACAGCAATATTTATAATATGGTGTAGATTTAAGTAGGTTGAGAAACTCTAAATCATGTTAGACAAAAGTGTTTCCATGTGTGGCAGCTTTGGTCAATTCAAACTTTTTCTATTCTGGTGGGGTTTATGATATGTTTGTCAACAAACTTGGAAAAGAAACTGGGACACTTTTTTATAGAACTGAGCCTTGAGTTTAGTTCTTAACTGGGAACTAGACAAGTAGAACCTTCACAGTGAAGGAGGAAACATCTCTTCCAACTCTGCTATCGAAAATTAATCTCAGAGAATTGGAAAACTTGGAGCTGGATCCTTGTTAAAACAGTGAAGGGGAAGTTTGCTTTGGAAAAATAGTTAGCCTGGTGGTGGATTCTTGTTGAAAATAGCTGATGGAAAGCATTGTTTGAAAGAACATTTGAAAATATTTTTGAGTAGAGCATGGAAATATTGGGAATGTGAGGCGAATCCACAGAAGATTGATTTTGGATGGAATTTCTTATTTGGTTTATGGGGTGATATCCTTTTAATCTCTACATTTTGTGAAGATAGAGTGAAGAAAATAAACTTTGTAGTCAACCTTCTATTATTTATTAAAAGGTAACTTGCATTCCTGTGACTCTCCCTCTATGTTCTTGAAAAACAGAAGAACATAAGAAATAAGAGCAGCAGTAGGCCATCCAGCCCCTCAAGCCTGCCCCACCATTCAATATGATCATGGCTGATCTGCAGTGGTTCAGTTCCACTTTTCCGCTTTCTCCCCGTAACTCTTAATTTCCTTGTCAATCAGAAACCTATCCACACTTGATTTAAATATATTCAGCAAGGAAGCCTCCACCACTTCAGGCAGAAAATTCCAAAAGTTCACCACCCTTTTGAGTGAAGAAATTCCTCCTCAACTCTGATCTGAACCCCCCCTCCCCCATTTAGAGGCTGTGCCCTCTAGTCCTGCTATCTTTAAGTGGGAAGAGTCTCTCAACCTCTATCCTATCCATCCCCTTCATTATCTTATACGTCTCTATAAGATCCCCTCTCAGCCTTCTAAACTCCAAAGAGTACAAACCTAGCTTATTTAGTCTCTCCTCATAATCCAATGCCCTCATCTCCAGTATCAGCCTAGCAAACCTTCTCTGCACTCCCTCCAAGGCCAATATATCCTTCCTCAAATGCGGCGACCAAAACTGCACACAGTACTCCAGCTGCGGCCTCACCAGCACCCTATACAGCTGCAATAGAACCTCCCTACTTTTATATTCTATCCCCCTCGCTATAAAGGTCAATATTGCATTCGCCGCCTTGATCACTTGCTGCACCTGCAGACTGGGTTTTTGCGATTTGTGCACAAGGACCCCCAGGTCCCTCTGCACCATCGCATGCTGCAGCTTTTCACCATTTAAATAGTAATCCTACCTACCATTATTCCTACCAAAGTGGATAACCTCATACTTGCTAACATTATATTCCATCTGCCAGATCCTCACCCACTCACTCAATCTATCCAGATCCCTCTGCAGGCTTTCCACACCTTCCACGCAATTTGCTTTTTCACTCATCTTCGTGTCATCAGCAAACATCATCACCCTGCACTCAGCCCCTTCCAGATCATCTATGTAAATGGTAAATAGTTGGGGCCCCAGCACCGAACCTTGGGGCACTCCATTAGTCACCAGCTGCCAATCAGAATAGCACCCATTAATACCTACACTCTGCTTCCTATTAAACAACCAATCCCCTATCCAGTCTAATAGCCTACCCCTGACTCCCTGCAATCTTTTGTGAGGCACCTTATCAAACGCCTTTTGGAAATCCAAAAACACCACATCCATCGGTTCCCCTCTATCTACTGCACTAGTCACTTTCTCATAGAACTCCAATAAATTCATCAAGCACGACTTCCCCTCAACGAATCCGTGCTGCGTTTGCCTGATCAAACTGTTCGTATCCAGGTGCCTCGTTATTTCTGCTTTGACAACAGATTCAAGCATTTTTCCAACTACAGACGTTAAACTAACAGGCCTATAATTCCCTGCCTTCTGTCCGCTACCTTTTTAAACAGCGGTGTAACATTAGCTGTTTTTCAATCCTCTGGCACTTAAAGTCCAGCGAATTTTGAAAGATAATTAGGGCATCGGCTATCACCTCTGCCATTTCCTTGAGAACCCTGGGATGGATTCCAACGGTCCTGGGGATTTATCTACCATTAGCCTATCAAGCACCACCTCTCTAGTGACTGTAATCTCCTCAAGGACCTCATCTCCTACCACCCTTCTATCCTTAATTTCTGGCAAGCTATTTACATCCTCCTCTGTAAAGACCGACACACAAATTATTCAAGGTCTCCGCAATATCCTTATTGTCCACTACTAAATCCCCATTCTCATCCAACATTAACTCTGGCCATCCTCCTATTTGTATATTTGTAAACTTTTACTGTCCTTTTTGATATTTTGAGCTAGTTTAGCCTCATTCTATTTTTTAATCACCTTTTTAGTCATTCTTGTCTAAAACTTGCCCAATCCTCCGATCGCCCACTATTTTTAGCTGTCTGAACACCTCAACTTTTGATTTAATACTCAATTTCCCTTGAGAACCATGGCTGATTTTTCCCTTCTCCTACAGTCCTTCACCATCAGAATATATTTCTGCTGAGTATCGAAAAAGATCTCTTTAAAAATCCCCCACTGTTTCTCAGCTGTCCCACCAACCAGAGCACTCCTCCAATCCACAGTCGCCAATTCCTCTCTCATCCTATCATAGTCCCCTCTTTTCAAACATAGTATGGTAGAATTTATGATGCAGATGGAAGATGAGGTAGTAGCGTCCCAGACTTGTGTACTATGATCACTCGTCCCCAGAGGTTCCCTCACATGAATATCCCTAATTCTACCTGCCTCATTACATAGTACCAGATCTAAGATAGCACGCTCTCTTGTCGGTTCTGTAACATACTGTTCAAGGAACCCATCCCTACAGCATTCCAAAAACTCTTCCTCCAGCCCGCCGTGTCTGACTTGTGTCGCCCAGTCAATATGCAGATTGAAATCTCCCATTACTAACACTGTCCCATTTCTGCATGCATCTCTTATCTGTTTGTTTATAGCCCGCCCCACCTCAGAGTTATTATTTGGGGGCCTATAGACCACACCCACCAGTGTCTTCCTCCCCTTACTATTCTTTATCTCCACCCACATCGATTCCACATTTTGCTCTTTGGGATCTATATCCTCTCTTACCACCACCCTGATACTATCCTTAATTAACAGAGCCACCCCATCCCCTTTTTCCCCCTGTCTATCCTTCCTAAACACCTGATATCCCTGGACATTCATTTCCCATTCCCTGTCCCCTGGCAACCACGTTTCTGTAACAGCCATTAGATCATATCCATTTGTACCAATTTGCGCCATCTGCTCATTCACTTTGTTCTGAATGCTTTGTGCATTCAGGTAAAGTGCCTTTATACCAGCCTTTGTCTGGACCTTATTTGCTGAAACCCTACTAGGCTCTCTTATGCCTCCCTACTCCTCTAATAGGCAGAACATCCTCAACATTCACCTGCACACGTACTTTTTTCCTTTACTCTAGACTTTGTAATTTCTCCTATCCCTGCAACTCCCCCCACCCCACCCAAATTAGTTTAAAGCCCTACCTACAGTCCTAGTTATGCGATTTGCCAGGACTCTGGTCCCTGCACGATTCAGACGAAGACCATTCCATCTGCCCCAATACTGGTGCCAATGCCCCATAAATCCAAACCCATTCCTCCCACACCAATCTGAGCCATAGATTCACCTCCTTAACCCTACTTATGCCAATCTGCGTGTGGTTCAGTTAGCAATCCTGAGATAACCACCTTGTCAGTTCTCCTCTTTGATTTGGCACCCAGACTTTCATCCTGCCTCTGCAGATCCTTAGTTCCTATTTTGCCTATATCGTTGGCCCCCACATGAACCACAACAACCAGATTCCTCCCCTCCCACTCTAGGTTCCTCTACAGCCCAGACGTGATATCCTGGACCCTAGCACCAGGCAAGCAACAGTAAAAGTTACAATCTTCTGACTTAGGGTTCCATTCTGGAATGTCCCTGTCCACTTGTAACATCAACTAGCAAAAGCTTCCAAACTGTCTGGATCCACTTCAGTTTATTTACCATTTGCTTTCCATTTCCTTGGCTCTGTACTCAATGTCTTCAGTCAATTAGCTCAATCGGTTAGGGCATGATGCTAATAATGCCGAGATTGTGGGTTTGATCCCCATATGGACCATTCACACTTTTGGCCTGTCACATATCCTCCCTTGTGGTCTGGTGGTTAGGATTCAGCGTGCTGTCTCTGCCACGACCTGGGTTTGATTCCCGGTTAGGGAACGTTTTGGGCGGCACAATGGTTAGCACTGCTGCCTCAGTGTCAGGGTCCAGGATTTGGTTCCCAGATTGGGTCACGGTCTGTGTGGACATTCTCCTCATGTCTGTGTGGGTTTCCTCTCGGTCTAAAGATGTGTGGGTTAAGTTGATTGGCCATGATAAATTGACCCTTGTTTCAGAGGTATTAGCAGAGTAAATATGTTATAGGGATAGGGTGGGATTGTTGGTGTTACAGACTCGATGGGCTGAACGGTCTCCTTGTATATGATACTATTCTATGACCCAGATAACAAGGACACCCATGTCAGACTCCTATTTATTGACTACACCTTCAACACTCTTATTCCCATGAAACTCGTTTCTAAACTCCATTGCCTGGTCTCAGCACTTTGCTCTGCAATTGGATCCCGAATTTCCAAACTCACCACAATCTAAGGATCGGCAACAACACCTCCACGATCATCCTCAGCCCCAGTGTCCCACAAGGCTGTGCTCGTGGCCCCCTACTATATTCCTTGTATCTCTATGACTGGCCAAATTCCCCTCCAACTCGATTTTCAAGTTTGCCAACACCACCATAGTGAGAGTCAGATCTCACGCAATGATGAGACAGAGTACAGGAACGAGAGGGGATCTGGTGTGGCAACAATAATCTCTCTGTCAATGTCAACAAAATGATGGAGATTTTCATCAACTTCAGGAAGTGTAAAGGAGAACACGTCCCTGCTTACATCAAAGGGAATAAAGTAGAAAGGGTCAAGAGAGCTTCAAGTTTATGTCCAGACCACCAGCAACCTGTCCAAGTCCTCCCCTGCCCACCATGCTGAAGTTATAGTTAAAGCCCCATCAACACTTCTGTTTTCTCAGAAGATGAAAGAAATTTGCCATGCCAACTATGACTCTCAGCAACTTTTACAGATGCTCCATAGAAAGCATTCTTTCTGGTTGTATCACAGCTTGGTATGGGTCTTGTTCTGCCCAAGACTATAAGGAACCATGAATGTAGCCCAATGCATCACACAAACCAACCTCTCATTCATTGACTCTGTCTATACTTTCTGCTGTCTTAGCAAAGCAGCCAGAATAATTAAGGACCCCATGCACCCTGGACGTTCTCTTCTACTTTCTTCTGTTGGGTAAAAAAAATACAAAAGTCTGAGGTCATGTAGCAACTGACTCGAGGAAAGCTTCTTCCCTGCTGCCGTTAGACTTTTGAATGGGCTTACCTTACATTAAGTTGATCTTTATCTACACCCTAGCTATGATGTAACACTACATTCTGCACTCTTTCCTTCTCTATGAATGGTATGTTTAGTCTGTGTAATGCACAAGAAACAATACTTTTCACAATGTTAATACGTTGGACAATAATAAATCAAATCAAGTGTAGGATTTCCAAACATGGAGAAAAATTTATTGGAGACTGATTAGTAATAATTCGTTGGGATAATTTGAAATGTGTGAAGTGAGTTACTGGGTGCTGACGACTAAAACTTGATCTGGGATTTATTATTATTTGGTGGGATTTTTGATTCCCTAAAGAGTAAGTGAAAGTGTTGTGATACTTGACATAGGAATTAGATCACAAAGTAATAATATAACAGGTTAGAATCCAAAGTGTTGTTGGACATTAAGACCTTTTTCTAAAATGGAAGATGTAACTTTGGTTTGACTATGGCTTTGTAGTGAGTTTTCTCACTGGAGGGTATTCTCTGGATAGTTACTGCTGTAATCGTTTTAATGTGACTTTGTCGATCACAGTGTGGTCATGCCTCTCCGTGACCCCGTTGGTAACCTTGGTGGTTTTCTACTGAGGGACTAAATGACCGATAGAAAACCACATGATGGTGATCAGTGAAAAAAAGAGTTGCCTACTTGAAAAGGAGGAGTCCGGATGAGTTGTGACCCGGATAAACAACAGTCTGTGACTGCTGTCTGAAAAATTAAAACAGCTAGGTTATATAATTAACTCAGAAGAGTTAGTAGCAAGATCAGTTTCAACCCAAACAGAAGAGACCAAACCAAACCAAACTATTAGGCACTATTGGGTGGTAGACTTGGAAACCAGACCAGAGGAATTTATCACCCCAATATGTGCAGACCAAGAGCCCATTGTAGATGAGCCAGTCTGGACGAGCCATCCAGCCAAAAAGGTACAGATCATTACTTGTACCTTCTACAATAAAGTGTACCAAGCCCAGAACATGGGAACGGGAACTATGGCAAACATCACCACTACTGCAAACCATGGGGTACCAATGATGAGGGTACCTTCATTGAGACTATAATTGAACCATCTCAGGACCACACAAGTTAAGGAAGTGGTGATCCATTATCCTACTGATGGATTGTTTTGCAAACCCTGTAATACCATACCCCCCACGGCTGGAGTGCTTAGGCAACACATGAAGACGGTGTATAAGACCAAGAACATTAAAACTAAATGTTCTCTACGTGGTAAGTCTGGGGAGTACCATTCTATCGCCTGTCACTACCTGAAATGTAAGGATGAAATTTGATCCTTGACAGTCGGGCGATATCAGTGCAGCGTTTGTGAACTCGCCTTCACGAGAGTGGACTCAGCCAACATGAGAGTCACTAACATCCTGTACTTTGCAATCAGAAATGCACGAGGAAAGCACTGGGCAAAACCTCAACCAAATGGGGTAGAAATAAGTGTACGGTCTGAGGAGGAGGAATTGCTCCTCGAAGAGCTTGAAGTTAGATTTGCTGGATCCAGGTGCATTAATAAAGACATTGGAAGGGTATTAACATCTAAAACACCAGGCAAATCTTGGATAAGTGCAAGTTACTTGCAAAGGCACGCAAACTGGCAAACGCTATACCCTGTGACCTGTGACAGGCGTCCTCTGGAGGCCCTGGACCTTGAGGGCCCTAGAATGTTTCCATAACACCCTCTTCATCACGCTGTCCTGAGATTCCCCAGTGTCAGGAAGGGGGAAGGCAGAAAGTGTTGCCATAGGCGCAGTCTCCTGGCTGGAAGGCCCTGGTGTGGGCTGGAGCCCTTCCTCCTCCCTTGGGGGTCCCTTTTGGAATGCTGGTGCTTCTACAGTGAGCTCCAGAAGTTCTGGTGTTGCCTGGCACTGCCAGTCCTGGAGGATCACCTGTGTCCTACCCATGATGGTTGACCTTTCCACGATGGCCACTTGAGTCTGGGCCATTTCTCAATATCTGTAGCAAGTACCCTCTGAGACTGGGCCATGCTCTGCCAGCCTTTGGCCGTGGCCGTCTGAGACTGGGTCATCTTAAGGGATGCTGGCATTGCCCGCTGGGTCTCCTGCAAGCTCTCGAGTCTCTCAGCCATGGGCTGCAGAATCTCAAAGTCTGCTCAGTCCCTCCGAAGACGGGTCTTTCATTCAGCTCCAGAGTGATTTGATGGAGAGGGGAACTGCAGGATTACACTAGAACCAGCCAGAGAGGTTAAAGGACTGGAAACCTGGCATCCGTATGAGCATTAGCTGTTCTTGTTGCTCATTGATTCTGAAGGAGGATGTGTGTGTCTGTATGTATTGCTTAATCCATAGGCAAGGGGTAGCTGTTTAAAAATTATAGTCATGTTTAAATATTTTAATTTATGCTAATTTATATTAACTGTGGTTCAATAGTTTATTTTAATAGAAGCTTCCTAGTGAAACAATAGAATCTCACCTGAAGCGAAACACCTTGTACAGAAACATAGGCACAGGAGGAGGCCATTCAGCCCTTCGAGCTCACTCTACCATTCATCATGATCATGGCTGATCATCCAACTCAATAGCCTAATCCTGCTTTCTCCCCGTACCCTGTGATCCTGTTTGCCAAAATGTTATATCCAGCTGTCTTTTGAATATATGCTGGCACTAATGCTAAAAATCAAGAGTAGTTGGGATCTAGGCTAATTATAGAATATTCCTGGGAGTTTCTGATCTGCTTCCTAACACATTATAGTCAAACTTTACATGTTTAATTTTTTTAGTTATTGAAAACTAATTGGCATTTCTGTGACTGAGAAATGTGGAGAAACTAACTGTAAACGTTGTAATCTTTTGAGCTAGGGTTCCATTTTGGGATCTTCCCATGCATTGGGATTGTAACTATTTTCCAATGAGGATGCAAAGCTCTCAATGCAACGCTGAAGGGGATGGAGAGCGCTTACTGGAGTTGTGGCCAATCTTGGAGGTTTGTGTTTGATGCTGTGAGGCCTGATGCACAGAGATGGACATTCCCATGGGGAGGCAGTAAAGATGCTGACGAAACCAGTTTAGAACCGGAGATAGTCGGAATGTAAACCCAGTAAAATGAGACTGGTACTGGGTCATAGATCATCCAAAATGGGTCTTCAGAGCAGTACAGTGTCTTTTGTGTTTCACTGGGCTTTCCTTGGGATATGGGAAGATGCTGGTCTATATGACCCTGTGTTAGAATTGATAAGTGAAGTCCCCTTTAGGGTATGAAGTTAGAATGTAAGTCAATTTCATTCAGCTCCAGAGTGATTTGATGGAGAAGGGAACTGCAGGATTACACTAGAACCAGCAGAGGGCAGTCAGTCACTGCAGTCACTAAGAACTCCAGCAATCTGAATGTAATAAACAGTCTGGGCTTGGTGTCTGTGTGTGAGCATTTTAATCTCTCCTTCCTGTCCATACACACACTGCTCCCAATCTCTTTCCCCCACACACACTGAGCCTGAAATATAAAGGGTTAACATGGGGCTGGGTTCAGTATCACCCACACTGATTAGAGGAAGCCCACGACCTGAGTCCAGAATCTTTGTACTGAACACAAGTGTGTGCAGAGGCAAGTACAGAGACACCTTAGACCTGAAGCTGTGTGTGTATTGAGTGCTGGGATTGAAGGAGATCACCAGAGAACCTCCAAAGCAGAATTAGAAGCAGCTGGGTGAACCAGAACTCCAGACTGCAGCTGGAAGCTGTGCAGGAACCTGCTGAAGTCCAGTTTTGATACTCAATGCAGAGACCGCCTGGGGCGAACTAGAACAGGATCTTGGCTGGAATGAATATTAAAAAGCATTTCAGTTACACCCTTAGAATTGTCGTCATTATAAAACATATCCCACACAGCCCGAAGCCCAAACTGATGTCTGATTACCAGGTGTTTGGACTCGCTTTCATTTGAGGAAAAGATAATTTTCAAAATAATCGTCACTTTAAATTCAGCAAGAACCGCAAATCGATGGTTTCACTACCTGAATATATTTGGGAAATCGGAGAGGTTGATCCAGGGAAAGACAGAAAAGCAGGAGGAGGCCACTCAGCCCTTCAAACCTGCTCTACCATTCAGTTTGATTACGACTGATCAGCAAATTCAATATCCTGATTTCTCCCCCCCCCCCCCCCCCATATCCCCCAATCCCTTTAGCCCCAAGAGCTACATCTAATTTCTTCTTGAAATCTGACAATGTTTTGGCCTCAACTACTTTCTGTGGAATGAATTTCACACATTCACCAACCTCTGGGTGAAGAAATTTTTCCTCATCATTTTTCTAAAAGATTTACCCCTTATCCTCCCAACTATGACCTTGAGTTCTGGACTCCCCCATCATTGGGAACATTTCTTTCTGAATATACTCTGTCTAACCCTGTTAGAATTTTACAAGTTTGAGTATTTAAAGAAGTGTCCCTGGAAATAATAGATCCATTGGTTATTTTCCAAAATTCTTTTGGACTCTGGAATAGTTCCTACAGATTAGAGGGTAGCTAATTTAAACCTGCCATTCCAAAAGGGAACATAGAACATTACAGCGCAGAACAGGCCCTTCGGCCCTCGATGTTGCGCCGACCAACTAAGAAAAAGCAATGACCCTCTAACCTAAACCATTCCCTTTTCATCCATAAACTTATCTACTCACCTCTTAAACGCCACCAAACTTGGCGCATCTACAACTGCAGCAGGCAGGGCATTCCATACCCTTACCACCCTCTGGGTAAAGAACTACCTCTGACATCTGTCCTATAACTACCACCCCTTAATTTAAAGCTATGTCCCCTCGTGCTAGCTTTCTCCATCCTAGGAAAAAGGCTATCACTGTCCACGCTATCTAAACCTCTAATCATCTTATATGTTTCAATAAGGTCTCCTCTTAGCCACCTTCTTTCTAACGAAACCAACCTCAAATCCCTCAGCCTCTCTTCATAAGACCTGCCCTCCATACCAGGCAACATCCTGGTAAACCTCCTCTGTACCCTCTCCAAAGCCTCCACATCTTTCTTATAATGCTGGGACCAGAACTGCACACAATACTCCAAGTGCGGCCGCACTAGAGTTTTGTACAGTTGCAACATGACGTTGCTGCTCCAAAATTCAATCCCCCTACCAATAAAAGCTAAGACTCCATATGCCTTCTTAACAACCTTATCGACTTGACTGCCTACTTTCAGGGATCTATGCATATATACACCAAGATCCCTCTGTTCATCAACACTATTAAGAATCCTACCATTAGCCCTATACTCTCCACATTTATTATTCCTGCCAAAGTGCATTACCTCACACTTTTCCACATTAAACTCCATTTGCCACCTCTCGGCCCAGCTCTGCAACTTGTCTAAGTCTCTCTGCAAACTATAACACCCCTCTTCACTAGCTACCACTCCTCCGACTTTGGTGTCATCCGCAAATTTACTAATCCATCCTTCAATACCCTCATCCAGATCATTTATAAAATTACAAACAGCAGGGGCCCCAAAACAGATCCCTGAGGTACACCACTTGTAACCGAACTCCATGATGAATAATTTCCATCACCCACCACCCTCTGTCTTCTATCAGCTAGCCAATTCCTAATCCAATTAGCTAAATCACCCTCAATCCCATACATCTGCATTTTCTGCAGAAGCCTTCCATGGCCCACCTTATCGAACACCTTACTAAAGTCCATATATACCACATCAACTGCCTTACCCCCATCCACCTCTTTGGTCACTTTTTCAAAAACTCAATAAAGTTAGTAAGGCACGACCTACCCTTCACAAAACCATGCTGACTATCCCCAATCAATTCATTTCTCTCTAAATAACTACAAATCCTATCCCTAATAATTCTCTCCAATACTTTGCCCACAACAGAAGTAAGACTCACCGGCCTATAATTCCCCGGAAAGTCTCTATTCCCCTTTTCGAACAATGGGACCACATCGCTATCCTCCAGTCTTCTGGCACTAAACCCGTAACCAACGACGACCTGAAGATCAGAGCCAGAGGCTCTGCAATCGCCTCTCTTGCCTCCCAGAGAACCCTAGGGTAAATCCCGTTCGGCCCAGGGGACTTATCTATTTTCAAACCCTCAAGAATATCTAGCACCTCCTCCTTATCTACTTCAATACTTTCCAGTTTACAATCCTGTATCCCAGTGTTCTCCACAACTACATTTACATCTCCCTGCATGAATACCGAAGAGAAATATTTGTTCAGTGCCTCTCCAATATCTTCAGGCTCCACGCACAACTTCCCACTGCTGTCTCTGACTGGCCCTAATCTTGCCCTAACCAATCTTCTATTCTTAACATATCTAAAGAAAGCTTTAGGATTCTCCTTGATCCTATCAGCCAAAGTCTTCTTGTGTCCTCTTTTAGCTCTTCTTAACTCACTCTTTAGCTTCCTCCTGGCTAATCTATAACTTTCCAGTGCACTAACTGAGCCTTCAAGCCTCATCCTGACATAAGTCTCCTTTTTCCTTTTAACCAGCGAATTAACTTTTTTAGTACACCATGGTTCCCTTACTCGACCATTTCCTCGTTGCCTGACAGGGACATAATTATCAAGGACTCGCAGTAGTAGGGAACATTTCAGATGTTCCCAGTCCCTGTAGTTTCCTAGTCCAACCTATACACCCTAATTCTCTCCTAATGGCCTCATAATTACCATTCCCCCAGCTATAACTACTGCCCCCAGGTTCATGTCTATGTCTATCCCTATCCATCACTAAGGTGAACGTAACTGAATTGTGGTCACTATCACCAAAATGTTCACCAACTTCCAAGTCTAACACCTGGTCTGGCTCATTGCCCAGCACCAAACCCAATGTAGCCTCACCTCTGGTTGGCCTATCTACATACTGAGTCAAAAAACCTTCCTGCACCCTTTGTATAAAAACTGACCCCTCTAACGAGCTAGAGCTATAGCTATTCCAATCAATATTAGTAAAGTTAAAGTCCCCCATAACAATTACCGTATTACTTTCACTCCTGACCAGAATTGACTTTGCAATCCTTTCCTCAACCTCTCTAGAACTTTTAGGAGGTCTATAAAGACTCCCAACAGGGTGACCTCTCCTTTCCTGTTTCTAATCTCAGCCCATACTACCTCAACAGACAAGTCCTCATCAAACTTCTTTTCTGTCACTGTGATACAGTCTTTGACTAATAATGCCACTCCTCCCCCCTTCTACCTCCTTCTCTACTCTGACTGAAGCATTTGAACCCCGGAACCTGCAACAACCATTCCTGTCCCTGCTCTATCCATGTCTCTGAAATGGCCACAACATCGAAGTTCCAGGTACTGATCCAAGCTGCAAGTTCCTCCACGTTATTGCGAATACTTCTTGCATTAAAGTATACGCATTTCAAACCATGCCCTACTCCACCCGTACGCTGCTGTGCTTTACAGTTCTCGTCTATGACTCCCCTATTCTCGTCCCTCTTAACATCCAAACTACTGAGGATCCCACCCCCCCTCTGAATCAGTTTCTGAAGAAGAGTTTAAAAAAAGGAGAAACCAGTGAGCCTAACCAGTCCCGGGGAAGTTACTGGAGCTCATTATCAGAATTTCATAATTCGGCACTTGGAAGGCAGTGGAATAATCGGACAAAGGTCAGCATGGATTTCCAAAAGGGAAATGATGCTTAATGAATCTATTGGAATTCTTTGCGGACGTAACTAGTCAAGTTGACTGAGGAGAACTAATGGATGTGGTTTATTTACGTAACGGATTACTCTAAATTTAAAGCATATGGGATTGCAGGTAATGTCTTGAGATGGATAGAAAGCTGGTTAGCAGACAGGAGACAAGGAGTCGGAATAAATGGGTCTTTTTCTGATGAGCAGTCAGTGACTACTGGAATTCTGCTGGGACCCCAACTGTTTACAATATATAAATGATTTGGAAGAGGCAACAGAATGTATTATGTATGATACAAAGTTGGGTGGGAGGGTGAGCTGTGAGGATGATGCAGAGATACTTCAGTGTGATTTGGACAGGCTGAGCGTGTGGGAATCTGCATGGGAACTGCAGTATAATGTGAAGGAATGTGATATTGCCCATTTTGGTAGCAATAATAGGAAGGCAGATTATTATTAGAACGGGTTGAGAGAGGGGGATACTCAGGGAGACCTTGCAGTCCTCGTGCCTCAGACCCAGCAGGATTCATCCTCCGTTGCCTGTGAAGCTGTCTCGCTTTCTTCAGACTCTGCTGACTCCCCCCGCCCCGTCCCGTCAGGATTGGGTTGTTCCGAGAGCGATTGCCACCCCGATTGGTCTCCCCATCACCTGGCTCACCTGATTGGTCAGTGGATGAACGTGTCTGATGGGGTCAGTCAGAAGCTTGACTCAGCTGTACGCAGCCGATAGAGACACCAGTCCCCCAAACAGCCCTGAACACCTACTGGATGTGTGGAGGGTAAGAGCCAGTGTGATGGTCAGACACTGGCACAAAGTGGCCACCTTGGATCCAATCATCTGGCATTGGTGGTGACAGTGTCTAGAAAGGTGCAGACTCCAGCCTCTAGTCACAGGGTAATGCAGACCTGAACCTGCACCCCTCCTCTCTAAGATCCCTCCCTGGGATACCCCACCCTCCAGGGAGTGGAGAGGCAAAATGGAGGCCATTAATACTTTAATTGTCTGAGGGTGGGGGGCTCCTTCCCTAGAGCAATTCCTTTCTGATAGCTTTGTAATTTGCAAGCTAGTGAGTTGTAGAGTTTCCTGCCAGGCATACTTTCCATTGAAGATTCTCTTCGTAAGCAAATGTCAGACACTCTGATTACATAACTCAACCTCTTCTAAAGATCTAAAGCCTGATCTTCAGAAGCTTCAGCACTGGAGAAAGGTGAAGGTTTTGGTGTGACTCTGATACATGGACCAAGTCTTGTGTGTAATGTTGAGTTCTGAGAGGCCTGGCCTGGGCTACCAGCTGATTCTGGGAAAGCCACTTGGTGGTGCTGTAACATCACAGAACTCAGCAAAGACTGAGCTGGAAGTCGGAGAGGCCGAGGGGATAATACTGAAGGGGAACTGGTCTGCCAGGGCCCTCCCGGGGACACCTGCGTACAGTCTATAATTCGTAGTCATAGAACCATCAAACATTACACTGCAGAAAGAGGCCATTCAGCCCATCGAGTCTGCACTGACCACACCCAGGCCCTATCCCTGTAACCCACATTTACCCTGCTAATCCTTCCAATTTACACATCCTGGGACACCAAGGGGCAATTTAGCATGGCCAATCCAACTGAGTGCACATCTTTGGACTGCGGGAGGAAGCAGGAGCACCTGGAGGAAACCCATGCAGGTATGGGGAGAATGTGCAAACTCCACACACAGTGACCCAAAGCTGGAATCAAACCTGGGTCCCTGGTGCTGTGAGACAGCAGTGCTAACCACTGTGTGCCACCTGAAGAAATGTAGCCATAACACTCGAATCTGATCACCCTCTCCACTCCCCTACCCTGACTGGTATGAAAATAGGGGAACATGAGACATCTGTAAGTACTATGACAGAGATCCCAGAATAGACTCCAGAAAGCTTGAGCATCATAGTCACCATAACCATCACTGGCAATGGGTCTCCACCATATCACAGAGGGTGGTGAGTGTCTGGAACAAGCTGTGAGCGGCAGTAGTAGAGGTGGGTATAATTCTGTCACTTAATCATTTAGACCATTACATGGCTACAATGGGTACTGAGGGATAAGGGCTAAATGTGAGCAATTGGGACTAGCTTAGGGGTTTTTTAAACAAGAGGGCAGCATGGATAGGTTCGGCTGAAGGACCTGTTTCCATGCTGTAAATGTTTAACTCAGAGATGCGACAGACATCTGCTCATTCCTTTGCACCGAGGACTGGTCTGAATTCATAACCTTTCCTCCTCAGAAGGTCTCTGGGGTTTGGGATCTCCTTTTCTGGGGTCTGACAGACATTCCGAACATCCTTTTAGTGGTTGAATGTGCTTCACCTTGCCATCCCCAGAACTGGTGACACAAACATACTTTTGCATTTCCCGTTTTTCCTGAAAAAACGGGTTTTAAAGCCCAGGATGTGTCTTGGCCAGTCGCATTCCGAAGTCATTAACACCTATCGGAATGTGGTGAAAGTCATTACAGGATCACCGGTTTGGAGCGACTCACTGTGGCTTAATGTCAAGATCACTATAGTTATATAACCGCACCCAGTCCTTCAGCTGGTGTACAAAGACACCCAGGTCTCATTGCACATTCTCCTCTCCCAATCCGTAGCCATTCAGATAATCTCTCTTCCTGTTTCTGCTCCAAAGTGGATAACCTCGCGTTTATCCACATTATACCACATCTGCTGTGATACTCACGAATCACACTGAAACACCTCTGCCTCCTCACATCTCACCCTATCACCCAGCTTTGTCCTCTGCAAATTTTGGAGATATTTAATTCTCTCATCTAAATCATTAATACAGTGAATAGCTGGGCTCCCAGCAACCATCCCTGCATTACTCTGCTAGTCACTGCCTCCCACCTGTTTATCGTGACTTTATTTCTAGGCTGCCAACCAGTTTTCTATCCATCTCAATATACTTTCCCTTTTAATTTTACACATTAATTTCTTATATGGGAATTTAAAAACCTTCTGAAAGTCCAAATAAACCACACTGGCTCCCCCTCATTAACTCTACTAGTTACATCCTCAGAATTCCAGTAGATTTGTCGAGTGTGATTGTCCTTCTGTAAATCCATGCTGATTCTGCCACTGTTTTCCAAAGGCTGATGTATAAAATCTTCATAAAGTATTGGATTCTAGAGATTTCGACACTCGACATCCTGCTTCTTGGTTTATAATTCCCTGTTTCCGCTTTGCTCCCTTTTTTAAATAGTGGGATTACATTCACCTTCTCCATCGTGTTCTTACAGGAGACTGGATGCACTATCCAGGTTTGGGTTTGTTGCACTATCTGTGTCTGTATTGGGAGCTGGATTTGGAATTTGCACCTTGACTCCTCCTGAACAATCTGCTTCTCTTGGAAGATGAGGTACAATTGGAAACCAGAACTAAAAAAGGATCTAAATTAGATGGCAATGAAAATGTTTGGACATTTTAGACAGGGGCAACAGAGTAGTTAAAGCATTCAACAAACTTGGTTTCATTGGTCAGAACATTTGAATACAGGAGTTGGAACGTCTTGTTGAAGTTGTACAAGACATTAGTAAGGCCATACTCGGAATACTGTGTACAATTCTGATCACCCTTTTATAGAAGGATATTATTAAATTAGAGTGCAGAAGAGATTTACCACGATGCTACCGGAACTTGATGGTTTGAGTTATAACAAGAGGCTGGAAAGACTGGGACCTTTTTCCCTGAAGTTTAGGAGGCTGAAGGGGATCTTAGAGGTCTACAAAATAATGAGGGCTAAAGATCAGCTAGATTGTCAGTATAGAACATAAAACACTACAGCGCAGAACAGGCCCTTCGGCCCTCGATGTTGTGCTGACCAACTAAGAAAAAGCAATGACCCTCTAACCTAAACCATTCCCTTTTCATCCATAAACTTTTCTACTAACCTCTTAAACGCCCCCAAACTTGGAGCTTCCCCCTACCAATAATAGCCAAGACTCCGTATGCCTTCTTAACAACCTTATCAACTTGATTGCCAACTTTCAGGGATCTATGCACATATACACCTAGATCCCTCTGTTCATCAACATTATTAAGAGTCCTACCATTAGCCCTATACTCTATACATTTGTTATTTCTGCCAAAGTGAATTACCTCACACTTTTCCACATTAAACTCCATTTGCCACCTCTCGGCCCAGCTCTGCAACTTGTCCAAGTCTCTCTGCAAACTATAACACCCCTCTTCACTATCTACCACTCCTCCGACTTTGGTGTCATCCGCAAATTTAGTAATCCATCCTTCTATAACCTCATCCAGATCATTTTATAAAAATTACAAACAGCAGGGGCCCCAAAACAGATCCCTGAGGTACACCACTTGTAACCGAACTCTATGATGAATAATTTCCATCACCCACCACCCTCTGTCTTCTATCTGCTAGTCAATTCCTGATCCAGTTAGCTAAATCACCCTCAATCCCATACATCTGCATTTTCTGCAGAAGCCTTCCATGGGCCACTTTATCGAACGCCTTACTAAAGTCCATATATACCACATCAACTGCCTTACCCCCATCCACCTCTTTGGTCACTTTTTCAAAAAACTCAATAAGGTTAGTAAGGCACGACCTACCCTTCACAAAACCATGCTGACTATCCCCAATCAATTCATTTCTCTCTAAATAACTATAAATCCTATCCCTAATAATTCTTTCCAATACTTTGCCCACAACAGAAGTAAGACTCACTGGCCTATAATTCCCAGGAAAGTCTCTATTCCCCTTCTTGAACAATGGGACCACATTCGCTATCCTCCAGTCTTCCGGCACTATACCCGTAACCAACGACGACCTGAAGATCAGAGCCAGAGGCTCTGCAATCGCCTCTCTTGCCTCCCAGAGAATCCTAGGGTAAATCCCGTCCGGCCCAGGGGACTTATCTAACTTCAAACCCTCAAGAATATCTAGCACATTCTCCTTATCTACTTCAATACTTTCCAGTTTACAACCCTGTATCCCAGTGTTCTCCACAACTACATTTACATCTCCCTGCGTGAATACCGAAGAGAAATATTTGTTCAGTGCCTCTCCAATCTCTTCAGGCTCCACGCACAACTTCCCACTGCTGTCTCTGACTGGCCCTAATCTTGCCCTAACCAATCTTCTATTCTTAACATATCTAAAGAAAGCTTTAGGATTCTCCTTGATCCTATCAGCCAAAGTCTTCTCGTGTCCTCTTTTAGCTCTTCTCAACTCACTCTTTAGCTCCCTCCTGGCTAATCTATAGCTTTCCAGTGCACTAACTGAGCCTTCAAGCCTCATCCTGACATAAGCCTCCTTTTTCCTTTTAACCAGCGAATTAACTTTTTTAGTACACCATGGTTCCCTTACTCGACCATTTCTTCCTTGCCTGACAGGGACATACTTATCAAGGACTCGCAGTAGCTGCTCCTTGAATAAGCTCCACATTTCAGATGTTCCCAGTCCCTGTAGTTTCCTAGTCCAACCTATACACCCTAATTCTCTCCTTATGGCCTCATAATTACCATTCCCCCAGCTATAACTACTGCCCCCAGCTTCATGCCTATCCCTATCCATCACTAAGGTGAACGTAACCGAATTGTGGTCACTATCACCAAAATGTTCACCAACTTCCAAGCCTAACACCTGGTCTGGCTCATTGCCCAGCACCAAATCCAATGTAGCCTCACCTCTAGTTGGCCTATCTACATACTGAGTCAAAAAACCTTCCTGCACACTTTGTACAAAAACTGACCCCTCTAACGAGCTAGAGCTATAGCTATTCCAATCAATATTAGTAAAGTTAAAGTCCCCCATAACAATTACCCTATTACTTTCACTCCTGTCCAGGATCGACTTTGCAATCCTTTCCTCTACCTCTCTAGAACTTTTAGGAGGTCTATAAAAGACTCCCAACAGGGTGACCTCTCCTCTCCTATTTCTAATCTCAGCCCATACTACCTCAACAGACAAGTCCTCATCAAACTTCCTTTCTGTCACTGTGATACAGTCTTTGACTAATAATGCCACTCCTCCCCCCCTTCTACCTCCTTCTCTATTCTGACTGAAGCATTTGAACCCCGGAACCTGCAACAACCATTCCTGTCCCTGCTCTATCCATGTCTCTGAAATGGCCACAA
>JAGIQG010000581.1:0-23305 GCA_024679065.1 Sphyrna mokarran
TGTTTCACGCCCTCTGTTACACGCCCCCTGTTTCACGCCCTCTGTTTCACGCCCTCTGTTTCCCGCCCCCTGTTTCACCCCGCCTCGTTGCCCCGCCTCTTTCACCCCGCCTGTATCACACCCCCTGTTTCATGCCCCCTGTTTCACGCCACCCGTTTCACGCCCCCTGTTTCAGGCTCTCTGTTTCATGCCCCATGTATCTGGCCCCCTGTTTCAGGCCCTCTGTTTCATGCCCCATGTATCTGGCTCCCTGTTTCACGGACTCTGTTTCGGGCCTCCTGTTTCTGGAACCCTGTTTGTGGCCACCTGTTACACGGACTCTGTTTCTGGCCCCCAGTTTCTGGCCCCCTGTTTCTGGCCCCCTGTTTCTGGCCCCCTGTTTCTGGCCCCTTGTTTCTGGCCCCCTGTTTCTGGCCCCTTGTTTCTGGCCCCTTGTTTCTTGCCCACTGTTTCACGTCCCCTGTTTCTGACCCACTGTTTCTGGCCCCCTGTTTTTGGCCCCCTGTTTCACGCCCCTATGACGGCCCCTGTTTCATGCCCCCTGTTTCATGCCCCCTGTTTCACGCCCCCTGTTTCATGCCCCCTGTTTCATGCCCCCTGTTTCATGCACCCTGATTCATGCCCCCTGTTTCACGCCCCCTGTTTCACGCCCCCTGTTTCACGCACCCTGTTTCACGCACCCTGATTCACGCCCCCTGTTTCACGCCCCCTGTTTCTTGCCCCTTGTTTCTGGCCCTCTGTTTCACGCCCCCTGTTTCACGCCCCCTGTTTCATGTCCGCTGTTTCTGGCCCCCTCTTTCTGGCCCCTTCTTTCTGGTCCCCTGTTTCTGGCCCCCTGTTTCTGGCCCCCTGTTTCGCGCCCCCTCTTTGGCGTCCCCTCTTTCTGGCCCCCTGATTCACGCCCCCTGTTTCACGCCCCCTGTTTCACGCCCTGTGTTTCTCGCCCCTTGTTTCTAGCCCCCTGTTTCTGGCCCCCTGTTTCTGGCCCCCTGTTTCACGCCCTCTATTTCACGCCCTCTGTTTCACAACCTCTGTTTCACGCCCTCTATTTCACGGCCCCTGTTTCACGTCCCCTATTCCTGGACTCCTGTATCTGGCCCCCTGTTTCTGGACCACTGTGTCTGGCCCCTTGTTCCTGGCCCCCTGTTTCTGGCCCGCTGTTTCACGTCCCCTGTTCCTGGCCCCCTGTTTCTGGCCCGCTGTTTCACGTCCCCTGTTTCTGGCCCCCTGTTTCTGGACCACTGTGTCTGGCTCCCTGTTTCTGGACCCCTGTTTCTGGCCCCTTGTTGCTGGCCCCCTGTTTCTGGCCCGCTGTTTCACGTCCCCTGTTTCTGGCCCACTGTTTCTGGCCCCTGTTTCTAGCCCCTCGTTTCACGCCCCTAGTTTCACGCCGTCTGTTTCACGGCCCCTGTTTCTGACCCACTGTTTCTGGCCCCCTGTTTTTGGCCCCGTTTCACGCCCCTGTATGACGGCCCCTGTTTCACGCCCGCTGTTTCACGCCCGCTGTTTCACGCCCCCTGTTTCACGCACCCTGATTCACGACCCCTGTTTCGCAACCCCGTTTCTGGCCCCCCGTTTCTGGCCCCCCGTTTCTGGCTCCAGTTTCACGCCCCCTGTTTCACGCCCCCTGTTTCTAACCCCCTGTTTCTGGCCCCCTGTTTCTGGCCACTGTTTCTGGCCCACTGTTTCACCGCCCCTGTTTCTTTCGGCCCCCTGTTTCACGCTCGCTGTTTCACGCCCTCTGTTTCACGCCCTCTGTTTCACGCCCTCTGTTTCATGCCCCCTGTTTCTGACCCCCTTGTTTCACGCCCCCTGTTTCTGGCCACCTGTTCACGCCCCCTGTTTCTGGCCCCCTGTTTCACGCCCTCTGTTTTCACGCCCTCTGTTTCACGCCCCCTGTTTCACGCCCTCTGTTTCATGCCCTCTGTTTCACGCCCCCTGTTTCACGCCCTCTGTTTCACGCCCTCTGTTTCACGCCCCCTGTTTCACGTCCCGTATGCTTGGACTCCTGTATCAGGCCCCCTCTTTCGGGACCCTTTTTCTGGCCCCTGCTTCTGGCCCCCTGCTTCTGGCCTCCTGCTTCTAGCCCCCTGCTTCTGGCCCCCTGTTTCTGGCCCCTTGTTTCTGTCCCCCTTTTTCTGGCCTCCTGTTTCACACCCCCTGTTTCACACCCCCAGTATGACGGCCCCTGTTTCATGCCCCCTGTTTCATGCCCCCTGTTTCTGGCCCCCTGTTTCTGGCCTCCACTTTCTGGCCCCCAGTTTCTGGCCCCCTGTTTCTGGCCCCCTGTTTCTGGCCCCCTGTTTCACGCCCTGTGTCACGCCCTCTGTTTCACGCCCACTATTTCATGGCCCCTGTTACACGCCCCCAGTTTCACACTCCATGTTTGACGCCCCATCTTTCACGCCCCCTGTTTCATGCTCCCTGTTTCACGACCCCTGTTTTGCACCCCCTGTTTCGCGCCACCTGTTTCGCGCCCCCTGTTTCTGGCCCCCCGTTTCTGGCCCTCCCGTTTCTGGCTCCCTGTTTCACCCCCCTGTTTCACGCCCCCTGTTTCTGGCCCCCTGTTTCTGGCCCCATGTTTCACGCCCTCTGTTTCTGGCCCTCTGTTTCACGCCCACTATTTCACGGCCCCTGTTACACGCCCCCGGTTTCACGCTCCCTGTTTCACTCCCCATCTTTCACGCTCCCTGTTTCACGCTCCCTGTTTCACTCCCCATTTTTCACGCTCCCTGTTTCATGCTCCCTGTTTCACGACCCCTGTTTTGCGCCCCCTGTTTCCCGCCACCTGTTTCTGGCCCCCCGTTTCTGGCTCCCTGTTTAACGCCCCTTGTTTCACGCCTCCTGTTTCACGCCCCCTGTTCCTGGCCCCCTGTTTCTGGCCCCCTGTTTCACGCTCTCTGTTTCACGCCCCCTGTTTCACGCTCTCTGTTTCACGCCCTCTGTTTCTGACCCCCTTGTTTCACGCCCCCTGTTTCTGGCCCACTGTTTATGGCCCCCTGTATCTAGCCCCCCATTTCATGCCCCTAGTTTCACGCCGTCTGTTTCACGCCCCCTGTTTCTGACCCACTGTTTCTGGCCCCTTGTTTTTGGCCCCCTGTTTCACGCCCCTGTATGACAGCCCCTGTTTCATAGCCCCTGTTTCATGCCCCCTATTTCACACCCCCTGTTTCTGACCCCCTGTTTCTGGCCCCCTGTTTCTGGCCCCCTGTTTCTGGCCCCCTGTTTCTGGTCCCCTGTTTCACGCCCTCTGTTTCACGCCCTCTGTTTCACACCCACCGTTTCACGCCCTCTGTTTCACGCCCTCTGTTTCACACCCACCGTTTCACGACCTCTGTTTCACGCCCACTATTTCACAGCCCCTGTTTCACGCCCCCTGTTTCACGTCCCCTATTCCTGGACTCCTGTACTTGGCCCCCAGTTTCTGGCCCCCTGTTTCTGGCCCCTTGTTTCTGGCCCCCTGTTTCTGGCCCCCTGTTTCACGTCCCTTGTTTCTGGCCCACTGTTTCTGGCCCCCTGTTTCTAGCCCCCCATTTCACTCCACCAGTTTCACGCCCCCTTTTTCTGGCCCACTTTATCTGGCCCCCTGTTTCACGCCCCCTGTATGACGGCCCCTGTTTCACGCCCCCTGTTTCTGGCCCCTTGTTTCTGGCCCCCTGTTTCGGACTCCCTATTCCTGGCCCCCTGTTTCTGTCCCCCTGTTTCTGCCCCCTGTTTCTGCCCCCTGTTTCACACCCCCTGTTTCACTGCGCCTGTTTGACGCCCCCTCTTTCTGGCCCCCTTTTGACGCCCCCTGTTTCATGCCCCCTGTTTCATGCCCCCAGTTTTACGCCTGCTGTTTTTGGCTCCCGGTTTCTGGCTCCTGGTTTCTGGCCCCCGGTTTCTGGCCTCCTGTTTCTGGCCCCCAGTTTCTGGACTCCTGTTCCTGGCCCCTTGTTTCTGGCCCCCTGTTTCTGGCCCCCTGTTTCACACCCCCTGTTTCACGCCCCCTGTTTCAAACTCCCTGTTTCACACCCCCAGTTTCATGCTCCCTGTTTCACGCTCCCTGTTTCACGCTCCCTGTTTCACGCTCCCTGTTTAACGCCCCCTGTTTCACGCCCTCTGTTTCACGCCCTCTGTTTCACGCCCCCTGTTTCACGTCCTCTGTTTCACGCCCTCTGTTTCACGCCCCCTGTTTCACGTCCCGTATTCTTGGACTCCTGTATCTGGCCCCCTCTTTCTGGACCCTTTTTCTGGCCCCTGCTTCTGGCCCCCTGCTTCTGGCCTCCTGCTTCTAGCCCCCTGCTTCTGGCCCCCTGTTTCTGGCCCCTTGTTTCTGTCCCCCTTTTTCTGGCCTCCTGTTTCACACCCCCTGTTTCACACCCCCAGTATGACGGCCCCTGTTTCATGCCCCCTGTTTCATGCCCCCTGTTTCTGGCCCCCTGTTTCTGGCCTCCACTTTCTGGCCCCCAGTTTCTGGCCCCCTGTTTCTGGCCCCCTGTTTCTGGCCCCCTGTTTCACGCCCTGTGTCACGCCCTCTGTTTCACGCCCACTATTTCATGGCCCCTGTTACACGCCCCCAGTTTCACACTCCATGTTTGACGCCCCATCTTTCACGCCCCCTGTTTCATGCTCCCTGTTTCACGACCCCTGTTTTGCACCCCCTGTTTCGCGCCACCTGTTTCGCGCCCCCTGTTTCTGGCCCCCCGTTTCTGGCCCTCCCGTTTCTGGCTCCCTGTTTCACCCCCCTGTTTCACGCCCCCTGTTTCTGGCCCCCTGTTTCTGGCCCCATGTTTCACGCCCTCTGTTTCTGGCCCTCTGTTTCACGCCCACTATTTCACGGCCCCTGTTACACGCCCCCGGTTTCACGCTCCCTGTTTCACTCCCCATCTTTCACGCTCCCTGTTTCATGCTCCCTGTTTCACGACCCCTGTTTTGCGCCCCCTGTTTCGCGCCACTTGTTTCTAGCCCCCTGTTTCTGGCCCCCCGTTTCTGGCCCACCGTTTCGGGCCCCCCCTTTCTGGCTCCCTGTTTCACGCCCCCTGTTTCACGCCTCCTGTTTCACGCCCCCTGTTTCTGGCCCCCTGTTTCTGGCCCCCTGTTTCACGCCCCCTGTTTCACGCTCTCTGTTTCACGCCCCCTGTTTCTGACCCCCTGTTTCACGCCCCCTGTTTATGGCCCACTGTTTATGGCCCCCTGTATCTAGCCCCCCATTTCATGCCCCTAGTTTCACGCCGTCTGTTTCACGCCCCCTGTTTCTGACCCACTGTTTCTGGCCCCCGGTTTTTGACCCCCTGTTTCACGCCCCTGTATGACAGCCCCTGTTTCATAGCCCCTGTTTCATGCCCCCTATTTCACACCCCCTGTTTCTGGCCCCCTGTTTCTGGCCCCCTGTTTCTGGCCCCCTGTTTCACGCCCGCTGTTTCTGGCCACCTGTTTCTGGCCCCCTGTTTCTGGTCCCCTGTTTCACGCCCTCTCTTTCATGTCCTCTGTTTCACACCCACCGTTTCACGACCTCTGTTTCATGTCCTCTGTTTCACACCCACCGTTTCACGACCTCTGATTCACGCCCACTATTTCACAGCCCCTGTTTCACGCCCCCTGTTTCACGTCCCCTATTCCTGGACTCCTGTACTTGGCCCCCTGTTTCTGGCCCCCTGTTTCTGGCCCCTTGTTTCTGACCCCCTGTTCCTGGCCCCCTGTTTCTGGCCCCCAGTTTCTGGCCCCCTGTTTCTAGCCCCCTGTTTCACGCCCGCTGTTTCTGGCCACCTGTTTCTGGCCCCCTGTTTCTGGTCCCCTGTTTCACGCCCTCTGTTTCATGTCCTCTCTTTCACACCCACCGTTTCACGACCTCTGTTTCACGCTCACTATTTCACAGCCCCTGTTTCACGCCCCCTTTTTCACGTCCCCTATTCCTGGACTCCTGTACTTGGCCCCCAGTTTCTGGCCCCCTGTTTCTGGCCCCTTGTTTCTGGCCCCCTGTTTCTGGCCCCCTGTTTCACGTCCCTTGTTTCTGGCCCACTGTTTCTCGCCCCCTGTTTCACGTCCCTTGTTTCTGGCCCACTGTTTCTGGCCCCCTGTTTCTAGCCCCCCATTTCACTCCACCAGTTTCACGCCCCCTTTTTCTGGCCCACTTTATCTGGCCCCCTGTTTCACGCCCCCTGTATGACGGCCCCTGTTTCACGCCCCCTGTTTCTGGCCCCTTGTTTCTGGCCCCCTGTTTCGGACTCCCTATTCCTGGCCCCCTGTTTCTGTCCCCCTGTTTCTGCCCCCTGTTTCTGCCCCCTGTTTCACACCCCCTGTTTCACTGCGCCTGTTTGACGCCCCCTGTTTGACGCCCCCTGTTTCATGCCCCCTGTTTCATGCCCCCAGTTTTACGCCTGCTGTTTTTGGCTCCCGGTTTCTGGCTCCTGGTTTCTGGCCCCCGGTTTCTGGCCTCCTGTTTCTGGCCCCCAGTTTCTGGACTCCTGTTCCTGGCCCCTTGTTTCTGGCCCCCTGTTTCTGGCCCCCTGTTTCACACCCCCTGTTTCACGCCCCCTGTTTCAAACTCCCTGTTTCACACCCCCAGTTTCATGCTCCCTGTTTCACGCTCCCTGTTTCACGCTCCCTGTTTCACGCTCCCTGTTTAACGCCCCCTGTTTCACGCCCCCTCTTTCTGGCCCCCTCTTTCTGGCCCCCTCTTTCTGGTCCCCTGTTTCTGGCCCCCTGTTTCTGGCCCCCTGTTTCGCGCCCCCTCTTTGCCGCCCCCTCTTTCTGGCCCCCTGATTCACGCCCCCTGTTTCACGCCCCCTGTTTCACGGCCTGTGTTTCTCGCCCCTTGTTTCTGGCCCCCTGTTTCTGGCCCCCTTTTTCTGGCCCTCTGTTTCACGCCCTCTATTTCACGCCCTCTGTTTCACAACCTCTGTTTCACGCCCTCTATTTCACGGCCCCTGTGTCACGTCCCCTATTCCTGGACTCCTGTATCTGGCCCCCTGTTTCTGGACCACTGTGTCTGGCTCCCTGTTTCTGGACCCCTGTTTCTGGCCCCTTGTTCCTGGCCCCCTGTTTCTGGCCCGCCGTTTCACGTCCCCTGTTCCTGGCCCCCTGTTTCTGGCTCGCTGTTTCACGCCGTCTGTTTCACGGCCCCTGTTTCTGACCCACTGTTTCTGGCCCCCTGTTTTTGGCCCCGTTTCACGCCCCTGTATGACGTCCCCTATTTCACGCCCCCTGTTTCACGCCCCCTGTTTCACGCCCCCTGTTTCACGCACCCTGATTCACGCCCCCTGTTTCACGCCCCCGTTTCTGGCCCCCCGTTTCTGTCCCCCGTTTCTGGCTCCTGTTTCACGCCCCCTGTTTCACGCCCCCTGTTTCTAACCCCCTGTTTCTGGCCCCCTGTTTCTGGCCCCCTGTTTCTGGCCCCCTGTTTCACGCCCCCTGTTTCTGGCCCCCTGTTTCACGCTCACTGTTTCACGCCCTCTGTTTCACGCCCTCTGTTTCACGCCCTCTGTTTCATGAAACCCTGTTTCTGACCCCCTTGTTTCACGCCCCTGTTTCTGGCCACCTGTTTCACGCCCCCTGTTTCTGGCCCCCTGTTTCATGCCCGCTGTTTCTGGCCACCTGTTTCTGGCCCCCTGTTTCTGGTCCCCTGTTTCACGCCCTCTGTTTCATGTCCTCTGTTTCACACCCACCGTTTCATGACCTCTGTTTCACGCCCACTATTTCACAGCCCCTGTTTCACGCCCCCTGTTTCACGTCCCCTATTCCTGGACTCCTGTACTTGGCCCCCAGTTTCTGGCCCCCTGTTTCTGGCCCCTTGTTTCTGGCCCCCTGTTTCTGGCCCCCTGTTTCACGTCCCTTGTTTCTGGCCCACTGTTTCTCGCCCCCTGTTTCACGTCCCTTGTTTCTGGCCCACTGTTTCTGGCCCCCTGTTTCTAGCCCCCCATTTCACTCCACCAGTTTCACGCCCCCTTTTTCTGGCCCACTTTATCTGGCCCCCTGTTTCACGCCCCCTGTATGACGGCCCCTGTTTCACACCCCCTGTTTCTGGCCCCTTGTTTCTGGCCCCCTGTTTCGGACTCCCTATTCCTGGCCCCCTGTTTCTGTCCCCCTGTTTCTGCCCCCTGTTTCTGCCCCCTGTTTCACACCCCCTGTTTCACTGCGCCTGTTTGACGCCCCCTCTTTCTGGCCCCCTTTTGACGCCCCCTGTTTCATGCCCCCTGTTTCATGCCCCCAGTTTTACGCCTGCTGTTTTTGGCTCCCGGTTTCTGGCTCCTGGTTTCTGGCCCCCGGTTTCTGGCCTCCTGTTTCTGGCCCCCAGTTTCTGGACTCCTGTTCCTGGCCCCTTGTTTCTGGCCCCCTGTTTCTGGCCCCCTGTTTCACACCCCCTGTTTCACGCCCCCTGTTTCAAACCCCCTGTTTCATCCTCCCAGTTTCGCTCCCTGTTTCACGCTCCCTGTTTCACGCTCCCTGTTTCACGCTCCCTGTTTAACGCCCCCTGTTTCACGCCCCCTTTTACGGCCCCCTGTTTCTGGCCCCCTGTTTCACACCCCCTCTTTCACACCCCCTGTTTCACGCCCCCTGTATCTGGCCCCCTCTTTCTGGCCCCCTCTTTCTGGTCCCCTGTTTCTGGCCCCCTGTTTCTGGCCCCCTGTTTCGCGCCCCCTCTTTGGCGCCCCCTCTTTCTGGCCCCCTGATTCACGCCCCCTGTTTCACGCCCCCTGTTTCACGCCATGTGTTTCTCGCCCCTTGTTTCTGGCCCCCTGTTTCTGGCCCCCTGTTTCTGGCCCTCTGTTTCACGCCCTCTATTTCACGCCCTCTGTTTCACAACCTCTGTTTCACGCCCTCTATTTCACGGCCCCTGTTTCACGTCCCCTATTCCTGGACTCCTGTATCTGGCCCCCTGTTTCTGGACCACTGTGTCTGGCTCCCTGTTTCTGGACCCCTGTTTCTGGCCCCTTGTTCCTGGCCCCCTGTTTCTGGCCCGCTGTTTCACGTCCCCTGTTTCTGGCCCACTGTTTCTGGCCCCCTGTTTCTAGCCCCTCGTTTCACGCCCCTAGTTTCACGCCGTCTGTTTCACGGCCCCTGTTTCTGTCCCACTGTTTCTGGCCCCCTGTTTTTGGCCCCATTTCACACCCCTGTATGACGGCCCCTGTTTCACGCCCCCTGTTTCACGCCCCGTGTTTCACGCCCCCTGTTTCACGCGCCCTGATTCACGCCCCCTGTTTCGCACCCCCGTTTCTGGCCCCCCGTTTCTGGCCCCCCGTTTCTGGCTCCAGTTTCGCCCCCTGTTTCACGCCCCTGTTTCACGACCCTGTTTCTGGCCCCCTGTTTCACGCTCGCTGTTTCACGCCCTCTGTTTCACGCCCCTGTTTTACGCCCTCTGTTTCATGCCCCCTGTTTCTGACCCCCTTGTTTCACGCCCCCTGTTTCTGGCCACCTGTTTCACGCCCACTGTTTCTGGCCCCCTGTTTCACGCCCTCTGTTTCACGCCCTCTGTTTCACGCCCCCTGTTTCACGCCCTCTGTTTCACGCCCCCTGTTTCACGTCCCGTATGCTTGGACTCCTGTATCTGGCCCTCTCTTTCTGGACCCTTTTTCTGGCCCCTGCTTCTGGCTCCCTGCTTCTGGCCTCCTGCTTCTAGCCCCCTGCTTCTGTCCCCCTGTTTCTGGCCCCTTGTTTCTGTCCTCCTTTTTCTGGCCTCCTGTTTCACACCCCCTGTTTCACACCCCCAGTATGACGGCCCCTGTTTCATGCCCCCTGTTTCATGCCCCCTGTTTCTGGCCCCCTGTTTCTGGCCTCCACTTTCTGGCCCCCAGTTTCTGGCCCCCTGTTTCTGGCCCCCTGTTTCTGGCCCCCTGTTTCACGCCCTGTGTCACGCCCTCTGTTTCACGCCCACTATTTCATGGCCCCTGTTACACGCCCCCAGTTTCACACTCCATGTTTGACGCCCCATCTTTCACGCTCCCTGTTTCATGCTCCCTGTTTCACGACCCCTGTTTTGCACCCCCTGTTTCGCGCCACCTGTTTCGCGCCCCCCGTTTCTGGCCCCCCGTTTCTGGCCCCCCCGTTTCTGGCTCCCTGTTTCACGCCCCCTGTTTCACGCCCCCTGTTTCTGGCCCCCTGTTTCTGGCCCCCTGTTTCACGCCCTCTGTTCACGCCCTCTGTTTCACGCCCACTATTTCATGGCCCCTGTTACACGCCCCCGGTTTCACGCTCCCTGTTTCACTCCCCATCTTTCACGCTCCCTGTTTGATGCTCCCTGTTTCACGACCCCTGTTTTGCGCCCCCTGTTTCGCGCCACCTGTTTCTGGCCCCTGTTTCTGGCCCCCCGTTTTGGCCCCCCGTTTCTGGCCCCCCCTTTCTGGCTCCCTGTTTCACGCCCCCTGTTTCACGCCTCCTGTTTCACGCCCCCTGTTTCTGGCCCCCTGTTTCTGGCCCCCTGTTTCACGCCCCTGTTTCACGCTCTCTGTTTCACGCCCCTGTTTCTGACCCCCTTGTTTCACGCCCCCTGTTTCTGGCCCACTGTTTATGGCCCCCTGTATCTAGCCCCCCATTTCATGCCCCTAGTTTCACGCCGTCTGTTTCACGCCCCCTGTTTCTGACCCACTGTTTCTGGCCCCTTGTTTTTGGCCCCCTGTTTCACGCCCCTGTATGACAGCCCCTGTTTCATAGCCCCTGTTTCATGCCCCCTATTTCACACCCCCTGTTTCTGACCCCCTGTTTCTGACCCCCTGTTTCTGGCCCCCTGTTTCTGGCCCCCTGTTTCATGCCCTCTGTTTCACGCCCCCTGTTTCACGCCCCCTGTTTCACGCCCTCTGTTTCACGCCCTCTGTTTCACGCCCCCTGTTTCACGTCCCGTATTCTTGGACTCCTGTATCTGGCCCCCTCTTTCTGGACCCTTTTTCTGGCCCCTGCTTCTGGCCCCCTGCTTCTGGCCTCCTGCTTCTAGCCCCCTGCTTCTGGCCCCCTGTTTCTGGCCCCTTGTTTCTGTCCCCCTTTTTCTGGCCTCCTGTTTCACACCCCCTGTTTCACACCCCCAGTATGACGGCCCCTGTTTCATGCCCCCTGTTTCATGCCCCCTGTTTCTGGCCCCCTGTTTCTGGCCTCCACTTTCTGGCCCCCAGTTTCTGGCCCCCTGTTTCTGGCCCCCTGTTTCTGGCCCCCTGTTTCACGCCCTGTGTCACGCCCTCTGTTTCACGCCCACTATTTCATGGCCCCTGTTACACGCCCCCAGTTTCACACTCCATGTTTGACGCCCCATCTTTCACGCCCCCTGTTTCATGCTCCCTGTTTCACGACCCCTGTTTTGCACCCCCTGTTTCGCGCCACCTGTTTCGCGCCCCCTGTTTCTGGCCCCCCGTTTCTGGCCCTCCCGTTTCTGGCTCCCTGTTTCACCCCCCTGTTTCACGCCCCCTGTTTCTGGCCCCCTGTTTCTGGCCCCATGTTTCACGCCCTCTGTTTCTGGCCCTCTGTTTCACGCCCACTATTTCACGGCCCCTGTTACACGCCCCCGGTTTCACGCTCCCTGTTTCACTCCCCATCTTTCACGCTCCCTGTTTCATGCTCCCTGTTTCACGACCCCTGTTTTGCGCCCCCTGTTTCCCGCCACCTGTTTCTGGCCCCCCGTTTCTGGCTCCCTGTTTAACGCCCCTTGTTTCACGCCTCCTGTTTCACGCCCCCTGTTCCTGGCCCCCTGTTTCTGGCCCCCTGTTTCACTCTCTCTGTTTCACGCCCCCTGTTTCACGCTCTCTGTTTCACGCCCTCTGTTTCTGACCCCCTTGTTTCACGCCTCCTGTTTCTGGCCCACTGTTTATGGCCCCCTGTATCTAGCCCCCCATTTCATGCCCCTAGTTTCACGCCGTCTGTTTCACGCCCCCTGTTTCTGACCCACTGTTTCTGGCCCCCTGTTTTTGGCCCCCTGTTTCACGCCCCTGTATGACAGCCCCTGTTTCATAGCCCCTGTTTCATGCCCCGTATTTCACACCCCCTGTTTCTGACCCCCTGTTTCTGGCCACCTGTTTCTGGCCCCCTGTTTCTGGTCCCCTGTTTCACGCCCTCTGTTTCATGTCCTCTGTTTCACACTCACCGTTTCACGACCTCTGTTTCACGCCCACTATTTCGCAGCCCCTGTTTCACGCCCCCTGTTTCACGTCCCCTATTCCTGGACTCCTTTACTTGGCCCCCAGTTTCTGGCCCCTGTTTCTGGCCCCTTGTTTCTGGCCCCCTGTTTCTGGCCCCCTGTTTCACGTCCCTTGTTTCTGGCCCACTGTTTCTGGCCCCCTTTTTCTAGCCCCCCATTTCAGTCCAACAGTTTCACGCCCCCTTTTTCTGGCCCACTTTATCTGGCCCCCTGTTTCACGCCCCCTGTATGACGGCCCCTGTTTCACGCCCCCTGTTTCTGGCCCCTTGTTTCTGGCCCCCTGTTTCGGACTCCCTTTTCCTGGCCCCCTGTTTCTGTCCCCCTGTTTCTGCCCCCTGTTTCTGCCCCCTGTTTCACACCCCCTGTTTCACTGCGCCTGTTTGACGCCCCCTCTTTCTGGCCCCCTTTTGACGCCCCCTGTTTCATGCCCCCTGTTTCATGCCCCCAGTTTTACGCCTGCTGTTTTTGGCTCCCGGTTTCTGGCTCCTGGTTTCTGGCCCCCGGTTTCTGGCCTCCTGTTTCTGGCCCCCAGTTTCTGGACTCCTGTTCCTGGCCCCTTGTTTCTGGCCCCCTGTTTCTGGCCCCCTGTTTCACACCCCCTGTTTCACGCCCCCTGTTTCAAACTCCCTGTTTCACACCCCCAGTTTCATGCTCCCTGTTTCACGCTCCCTGTTTCACGCTCCCTGTTTCACGCTCCCTGTTTCACGCTCCCTGTTTAACGCCCCCTGTTTCACGCCCCCTCTTTCTGGCCCCCTCTTTCTGGCCCCCTCTTTCTGGTCCCCTGTTTCTGGCCCCCTGTTTCGCGCCCCCTCTTTGGCGCCCCCTCTTCCTGGCCCCCTGATTCACGCCCCCTGTTTCACGCCCTGTGTTTCTCGCCCCTTGTTTCTGGCCCCCTGTTTCTGGCCCCCTGTTTCTGGCCCTCTGTTTCACACCCTCTATTTCACGCCATCTGTTTCACAACCTCTGTTTCACACCCTCTATTTCACGGCCCCTGTTTCACGTCCCCTATTCCTGGACTCCTGTATCTGGCCCCCTGTTTCTGGACCACTGTGTCTGGCTCCCGTTTTGGCCCCTGTTTCTGGCCCCCTGTTTCTGGCCCCCTGTTTCTGGCCCCCTGTTTCTGGCCCCTTGTTTCTGGCCCACTGTTTCATGTCGCCTGTTTCTGGCCCACTGTTGCTGGCCCCTGTTTCTAGCCCCCCGTTTCACGCCCCTAGTTTCACGCCGTCTGTTTCACGCCCCCTGTTTCTGGCCCCCTGTTTCACGCCCTCTGTTTCACACCCCGTATTCTTGGACTCCTGTATCTGGCCCCCTTTTTCTGGACCCTTTTTCTGGCCCCTGTTTCTGGCCCCCTGTTTCTGGCCTCCTGCTTCTAGCCCCCTGCTTCTGGCCCCCTGTTTCTGGCCCCCTGTTCCTGGCCCCTTGTTTCTGGCCCCCTGTTTCTGGCCCCCTGTTTCTGGCCCGCAGTTTCACGCCCACTGATTCTGGCCCACTTTTTCTAGCCCCCTGTCTCTGGCCCCCTGTTTCACACCCCCAGTATGACGGCTCCTGTTTCACGCCTCCTGTCCCATGCCCCCTGTTTCACACTCCCTGTTTCTGGCACCCTGTTTCTGACTCCCTGTTTCTGGGCCCCTGTTTCTGGCCCCCTGTTTCACCCCCCTTGTTTCTGGCCCCCTGTTTGACGCCCCCTGTTTGATGCCCCCTGTTTCACGCCCGCTGTTTCTGGCCCCCTGTTTCTGGCCCCCTGTTTCACGCCCCTTGTTTCTGGCCCCCTGTTTGACGCCCCCTGTTTGACGCCCCTGTTTCTGGCCCCTGTTTCTGGCCCCCAGTTTCTGGCCCCCTGTTTCACGCCCCCTGTTTGGTGCCCCTGTTTTGGCGCCCCTGTCTGGTGCCCCCTGTCTGGCGCCCCTGTTTCGCACTGCCTGTTTCTGACCCCCTGTTTCTGGCCCCTTGTTTCTGGCTCCAGTTTCACGCCCCTGTTTCACGCCCCCTGTTTCTGACCCCCTGTTTCGCACCACCTGTTTCGTGCCCCCTGTTTCTGGCCCCCCGTTTCTGACCCCCGTTTCTGGCTCCAGTTTCACGCCCCGTTTTCTGACCCCCTGTTTCTGGCCCCCTGTTTCTGGCCCTCTGTTTCTGGCCCACTGTTTCACGCTCTCTGTTTCACGCCCTCTCTTTCACACCCCCTGTTTCTGACCCCCTTGTTTCACGGCCCCTGATCCTGGCCCACTGTTTCACGCCCTCTGTTTCACGCCCCCTGTTTCACGCCAGCTGTTTCTGGCCCCCCGTTTCTGGCCCCCTGTTTCTGGCCCCCTGTTTCTGGCCTCCTATTTCTGGCCCCCAGTTTCTGGCTCCCGGTTTCTGGCTCCTGGTTTCTGGCCCCCGGTTTCTGGCCTCCTGTTTCTGGCCCCCAGTTTCTGGACTCCTGTTTCTGGCCCCTTGTTTCTGGCCCCCTGTTTCTGGCCCCCTGTTTCACACCCCCTGTTTCACACCCCCTGTTTCACGCCCCCTGTTTCAAACTCCCTGTTTCACACTCCCAGTTTCATGCTCCCTGTTTCACACTCCCTGTTTCACGCTCCCTGTTTCACGCTCCCTGTTTCACGCCCCCTGTTACTGGCCCCCTGTTTCTGGCCCCCTGTTTCACCCCCCTCTTTCACACCCCCTGTTTCACGCCCCCTGTATCTGGCCCTCTGTTTCTGGCCCCCTCTTTCTGGCCCCCTGTTTCTGGCCCCCTGTTTCGCGCCCCCTTGGCGCCCCCTGTTTCTGGCCCCCTGTTTCTGGCCCTCTGTTTCACGCCCTCTATTTCATGCCCTCTGTTTCACAACCTCTGTTTCACACCTTCTATTTCACGGCCCCTGTTTCACGTCCCCTATTCCTGGACTCCTGTATCTGGCCCCCTGTTTCTGGACCACTGTGTCTGGCTCCCTGTTTCTGGCCCCCAGTTTCTGGCCCCCAGTTTCTGGCCCCTTGTTTCTGTCCCACTGTTTCTGGCCCTCTGTTTCTAGCCCCCCATTTCACTCCCCCAGTTTCACGCCCTCAGTTTCACGCCACCTTTTTCTGGCCAACTGTTTCTGGCCCCCTGTTTCATGCCCCCTGTATGACGGTCCCTTTTTCATGCCCCCTGTTTCACGCCCCCTGTTTCACGCCCTCTGATTCTGGCCCCCTGTTTCAAACACCCTGTTTTTGGCTCCCTGGTTCTGGCCCCCTGTTTCTGGACCCCTGTTTCACGCCCTCTGTGTCACGCCCTCTGTTTCACGCCCACTATTTCACAGCCCCTGTTACACGCCCCCGGTTTCACGCTCCCTGTTTCACGCCCCATCTTTCACGCTCCCTGTTTCATGCTCCCTGTTTCACGACCCCTGTTTTGCGCCCCCTGTTTCCCGCCACCTGTTTCTGGCCCCCCGTTTCTGGCCCCCCGTTTCTCGCCCCCCCTTTCTGGCCCCCTGTTTCACGCCCCCTGTTTCACGCCCCCTGTTTCTGGCCCCCTGTTTCACGCTCTCTGTTTCATGCCCCCTGTTTCACGCTCTCTGTTTCACGCCCTCTGTTTCTGCCCCCCTTGTTTCACGCCCCCTGTTTCTGGCCCACTGTTTCTGGCCCCCTGTATCTAGCCCCCCATTTCACTCCCCTAGTTTCACGCCGTCTGTTTCACACCCCCTGTTTCTGAACCCCTGTTTCTGACCCCCTGTTTCTGACCCCCTGTTTCTGGCCCCCTGTTTCACGCCCTCTGTTTCATGTCCTCTGTTTCACACCCACCGTTTCACGACCTCTGTTTCACGCCCACTATTTCACAGCCCCTGTTTCACGCCCCCTGTTTCACATCCCCTATTCCTGGACTCCTGTACTTGGCCCCCAGTTTCTGGCCCCCTGTTTCTGGCCCCCAGTTTCTGGCCCCCAGTTTCTGGTCCCCTGTTTCACGCCCTGTTTCACGCCCTCTGTGTCACGCCCTCTGTTTCACGCCTACTATTTCACGGCCCCTGTTACACGCCCCCGGTTTCACGCTCCCTGTTTCACGCCCCATGTTTCACGCTCCCTGTTTCATGCTCCCTGTTTCACGACCCCTGTTTTGCGCCCCCTGTTTCGCGCCACCTGTTTCGCGCCCCCTGTTTCTGGTACCCCGTTTCTAGCCCCCCCTTTCTGGCTCCCTGTTTTCACGCCCCCTGTTTCATGCCCCCTGTTTCACGCCCCCTGTTTCGGACCCCCTGTTTCTGGCCCCCTGTTTTTGGCCCCCTGTTTCACGCCCCTGTATGACAGCCCCTGTTTCATGCCCCCTATTTCATGCCCCCTGTTTCACACCCCCTGTTTCTGACCCCCTGTTTCTGACCCCCTGTTTCTGGCCCCCTGTTTCTAGCCCCCTGTTTCACGCCCGCTGTTTCTGGCCACCTGTTTCTGGCCCCCTGTTTCTGGTCCCCTGTTTCACGCCCTCTGTTTCATGTCCTCTGTTTCACACCCACCGTTTCACGACCAAAGTTTCATGCCCACTATTTCACAGCCCCTGTTTCACACCCCCCACCCCCACCACCCTGATTTCACGTCCCTATTCTGTACTCCCTGTTCTTGCCCCTGTTTCTGGCCCCTGTTTCTGGCCCCCATGTTTCTGGCCCCCTGTTTCTGGCCCCTGTTTCTGGCCCACTGTTTCTGCCCCCTGTTTCTGGCCCACTGTTTCTGGCCCCTTTTCTAGCCCCCCATTTCACTCCACCAGTTTCACGCCCTTTTTCTGGCCCACTTTTCTGGCCCCCTGTTCTCACGCCCCCTGTATGATGGCCCCTGTTTCATGCCCCCTGTTTCTGGCCCCTTGTTTCTGGCCCCCTGTTTCGGACTCCCTATTCCTGGCCCCCTGTATCTGACCCCCTGTTTCTGCCCCCTGTTTCACACCCCTGTTTCACACCCCCTGTTTCACACCCCCTGTTTCACTGCACCTGTTTGACGCCCCCTGTTTCTGGCCCCCTGTTTGACGCCCCCTGTTTCACGCCCCCTGTTTCATGCCCCCAGTTTTATGCCTGCTGGTTCTGGCTCCCGGTTTCTGGCTCCCAGTTTCTGGCCCCCGGTTTCTGGCCTCCTGTTTCTGGCCCCCAGTTTCTGGACTCCTGTTTCTGGCCCCTTGTTTCTGTCCCCCCCCCCCCCCCCCCCCCCCCCCCCCTGTTTCTGGCCCCTGTTTCACTCCCCCTGTTTCAAACCCCCTGTTTCAAACTCCTGTTTCACACCCCCAGTTTCACGCTCCCTGTTTCACGCTCCTGTTCACGCTCTCTGTTTAACGCCCTCGTTTCACGCCCCCTGTTCACGCCCCCTGTTACTGCCCCCTGTTTCTGTCCCCCTCTTTCACACCCCCTCTTTCACACCCCCTGTTTCACGCCCCCTTTTTCTGGCCCCCTCTTTCTGGCCCCCTCTTTGGCACCCCCTGTTTCTGACCCCCTGATTCACGCCCCCTGTTTCATGCCCCCTGTTTCATGTCCTGTTTTTCTCGCCTCTTGTTTCTGGCCCCCTGTTTCTGGCCCCCTGTTTCTGGCCCTCTGTTTCACGCCCTCTGTTTCACGCCCTCTGTTTCACAACCTCTGTTTCGCGCCCACTATGTCACGGCCCCTGTTTCACGTCCCCTATTCCTGGACTCCTGTTTCTGGCCCACTGTGTCTGGCTCCCTGTTTCACGCTCCCTGTTTCTGGTCCCCAGTTTCTGGCCCTAAGTTTCTGGCCCACTGTTTCTGGCCCTCTGTTTCTAGCCCCCCATTTCACTCCCCCAGTTTCACGCCCTCAGTTTCACGCCCCCTTTTCCTGGCAAACTGTTTCTGGCCCCCTGTTTCATGCCCCCTGTATGACGGTCCCTTTTTCATGCCCCCTGTTTCACGCCCCCTGTTTCACGCCCTCTGATTCTGGCCCCCTGTTTCAAACACCCTGTTTTTGGCTCCCTGGTTCTGGCTCCCTGGTTCTGGCCCCCTGTTTCACCCCGCCTCGTTTCCCCCTGCCTCTTTCACCCCGCCTGTATCACACCCCCTGTTTCACGCCCCCCATTTCACGCCCCCTGTTTCAGGCCCTCTGTTTCATGCCCCATGTATCTGGCCCCGTGTTTCACGGACTCTGTTTCGGGCCTCCTGTTTCACGGACTGTGTTTCTGGTCGCCTGCTTCTGGCCGCCTGTTACTGGCCCCCTGTTTCTGGCCGCCTGTTTCTGGCCCCCTGTTTCACACCCCTCTTTCACACCCCCTGTTTCACACCCCCTGCTTCTGGCCCCCTGTTTCTGGCCCCCTGTTCTGGCCCCCTCTTCCCCTGTTCGGACCCCTGTTTCTGGACCCCTGTTTCAGGACCCCTGTTTCTGGCCCCTTGTTCCTGGCCCCCTGTTTCTGGCCCGCTGTTTCACATCCCCTGTTTCTGGCCCACTGTTTCTGGCCCCCTGTTTCTAGCCCCCCGTTTCACGCCCCTAGTTTCACGCTGTCTGTTTCACGGCCCCTGTTTCTGACCCCTTGTTTCTGGCCCCCTGTTTTTGGCCCCCTGTTTCACGCCCCTGTATGACGGCCCCTGTTTCATGCCCCCTGTTTCACACTCCCTGTTTCACGCCCCCTGTTTCACGCACCCTGTTTCATGCCCCCTGTTTCACACACCCTGATTCACGCCCCCTGTTTCGCACCCCCTGTTACTGGCCCCCTGTTTCTGGCCCCCTGTTTCACGCCCCCTGTTTGATGCCCCCAGTTTGATGCCCCCTCTTTCACGTCCCCGTTTCACGCCCACTGTTTGGCCCACTGTTTCTGGCTCCTGTCTGGCCCCTGTTTCTGGCCCCCTGTTTCTGGCCCCCCGTTTGGTGCCCCCTGTTTGGCCCCCCCCTGTCTGGTGCCCCCTGTCTGGCGCCCCCTGTTTGGCGCCCCCTGTTTCGCGCTGCCTGTTTCTGACCCCCTGTTTCTGGCCCCCTGTTTCTGGCCCCTTGTTTCTGGCACCCTCTTTCTGGCCCCCTGTTTCACGCCTGCTGTTTCACGCCCCCTGATTCTGGCCCCCTGTTTCAAACACCCTGTTTCTGGCTCCCTGGTTCTGGCCCCCAGCTTCTGGCCCGCTGTTTCACCCCGCCTCGTTCCCCCCGCCTCTTTCACCCCACCTGTATCATGCCCCCTGTTTCACGCCTCCTGTTTCACGCCCCCTGTTTCATGCCTCATGTATCTGGCCCCCTGTTTCACGGACTCTGTTTCAGGCCTCCTATTTCTGGAACCCTGTTTGTGGCCCCCTGTTTCTGGCCCCCTGTTTCTGGCCCCCTGTTTCTGGCCCCCTGTTTCTGGCCCGTTGTTTCACGTCCCCTGTTCCTGGCCCCCTGTTTATGGCCCGCTGTTTCACGTCCCCTGTTTCTGGCCCCCTGTTTCTGGCCCCCTGTTTCTGGCCCCCTGTTTCTGGCCCCCTGTTTCTGACCCTCTGTTTCTGGCCCCCTGTTTCTGACCCTCTGTTCCTGGCCCCCTGTTCCTGGCCCCCTGTTCCTGGCCTCCTGTTTCTGACCCTCTGTTTCTGACCCCCTGTTTCTGGCCCCCTGTTTCATGTCCTCTGTTTCACACCCACTATTTCACGGCCGCTGTTTCACGCCCCCCGTTTCACGTCCCCTATACCTGGACTCCTGTACTTGGCCCCCTGTTTCTGGCCCCCTGTTTCTGGACCCCAGTTTCTGGCCCCCTGTTTCTGGACCCCAGTTTCTGGCCCACTGTTTCACGTCCTCTGTTTCTGGCCCCCTGTTTCTGGCACCCTGTTTCTGGCCCCCCATTTCACTCCCCCAGTTTCATGCCCCCTTTTTCTGGCCCACGTTTTCTGGCTGCCTGTTTCCCGCCCACTGTATGAAGGCCCCTGTTTCATGCCCCTTGTTTCTGGCCCCCTGTTTCTGGCCCCCTGTTTCTGGCCCCCTGTTTCGGACTCCCAATTCCTGGCCCCCTGTTTCTTGCCCCCTGTTTCGCGCCCCCTGTTTCGCGCCCCCTGTTTCCACGACCGCTGTTTCTGGCCCCCTGTTTCTGGCCCCTGTTTCTGGCCCCATGTTTCACGCCCTCTGTTTCATGTCCTCTGTTTCACACCCACTGTTTCACGACCTCTGTTTCACGCCCACTATTTCACAGCCCCTGTTTCACGCCCCCTGTTTCATGCCCCCTGTTTCACGCCCCCTGTTTCACGCCCCCTTTTTCTGGCCCCCTCTTTCTGGCTCCCTGTTTCTGGCCCCCTGTTTCTGGCCCCCTGTTTCTGGCCCCCTGTTTCTGGCCCCCTGTTTCTGTCCCCCAGTTTCTGGCCCCCTGTTTCTGGCCCCTTGTTTCTGGCCCGCTGTTTCACGTCCCCTGTTTCTGGCCCACTGTTTCTGGCCCACTGTTTCTAGCCCCCCGTTGCACGCCCCTAGTTTCACGTCGTCTGTTTCACGCCCCCTGTTTCTGACCCACTATTTCTGGCCCCCTGTTTTTGGCCCCCTGTTTCACGCCCCTGTATGATGGCCCCTGTTTCACGCCCCCTGTTTCACGCCCCCTGTTTCACGCACCCTGATTCACGCCCCCTGTTTCACGCCCCCTGTTTCTCGCCCCTTGTTTCTGGCCCTCTGTTTCACGCTCCCTGTTTCACGCCCCCTGTTTCACGCCCACTGTTTCACACCCTCTGTTTCATGTCCGCTGTTTCTGGCCCCCTGTTATGGAGTCCTGTTTCTGGCCTCCACTTTCTGGCCAACAGTTTCTGGCCCTCTGTTTCTGGCTCCCTGTTTCACGCCCTCTGTTTCACGCCCACTATGTCACGGCCCCTGTTACACGCCCCGGTTTCACGCTCCCTGTTTCACACCCCATCTTTCAAGCTCCCTGTTTCATGCTCCCTGTTTCATGCTCCCTGTTTTGCGCCCCCTGTTTTGCGCCCCCTGTTTCGCGCCACCTGTTTCGCGCCCCCTGTTTCTGGCCCCCCATTTCTGGCCCCCCGTTTCTGGCTCCAGTTTCACGCCCCTGTTTCACGCTCCCTGTTTCATGCCCCCTGTTTCTGGCCTCCACTTTCTGGCCCCCTGTTTCTGGCCTCCACTTTCTGGCCCCCAGTTTCTGGCGCCCTGTTTCACGCCCTCTGCGTCACGCGCTCTGTTTCACGCCCATTATTTCACGGCCCCTGTTACAGGCGCCGGATTCACGCTCCCTGTTTCACGCTTCCTGTTTCACGCCCCATCTTTCACGCTCCCTGTTTCATGCTCCGTTTCACGACCCCTGTTTTGCGCCCCTGTTTCGCGCCACCTGTTTCGCGCCCCCTGTTTCTGGCCCCCTGTTTCTGGCTCCAGTTTCACGCCCCTGTTTCACGCCCCCTGTTTCTGAACCCCTGTTTCTGGCCCCCTGTTTCTGTCCCCCTGTTTCTGGCCCCCTGTTTCACGCTTTCTGTTTCATGCCCTCTGTTTCACGCCCCGTATTCTTGGACCCCTGTATCTGGCCCCCTCTTTCTGGACCCTTTTTCTGGCCCCTGTTTCTGGCCCCCTGCTTCTGGCCCCCTGCTTCGGCCCTGTTCTGGCCCCCTGTTTCTGCCCCTGTTTCTGGCTCACTGTTTCTGCCCCCTGTTTCTGGCCCCCTGTTTCTGGCCCCGTGCTTCTGGCCCCCTGTTTCTGGCCCCCTGTTTCTGGCCCCCTGTTTCTGGCCCGCAGTTTCACGCCCACTGATTCGTGCCCCCTTTTCTGGCCCCCTGTCTCTGGCCCTCTGTTTCCACACCCCCCAGTATGACAGCCCCTGTTTCACGCCCCCTGTTTCACGCCCCCTGTTTCACATCCCCTGTTTCACGCCCCCTGTTTCACGCCCCCTGTTTCTGGCCCCCTGTTTCTGGCCCCCTGTTTCACGCCCCTTGTTTCTGGTCCCCTGTTTGACGCCCCCTGTTTGATGCCCCCTCTTTCACGCCCCCTGTTTCACACCCGCTGTTTCTGGCCCACTGTTTCTGGCCCCTTGTTTCTGGCCCCTTGTTTCTGGCCCTCTGTTTCTAGCCCCCCGTTTCACGCCCCTAGTTTCACGCCCCCTGTTTCACGCCTCCTGTTTCTGACCCACTGGTCCTGGCCCCCTGTTTTTGGTCCCCTGTTTCACACCCCTGTATGGCGGCCCCTTTTTGATGCCCCCTGTTTCACGCCCCCTGTTTCATGCCCCCTGTTTCATGCCCCCTGTTTGACGCACCCTGATTCACGCCCTCTGTTTCACGCCCCCCGTTTCAACGCCCCCTGTTCATCACGCCCACTGTTTCATGCCCCTGTATCACGCCCCCTGTTTCAGGCCCCCTGTTTCACGCCCCCTGTTTCTCGCCCCTTGCTTCTGGCCCTCTTTTTCACGCTCCCTGTTTCACGCCCCCTGTTCACGCCCACTGTTTCACACCCTCTGTTTCATGTCCGCTGTTTCTGGCCCCCTGTTATGGAGCCCTGTTTCTGGCCTCCACTTTCTGGCCACCAGTTTCTGGCCCTCTGTTTCTGGCCCCCTGTTTCACGCCCTCTGTTTCACGCCCACTATTTCACGGCCCCTGTTACACGCCCCGGTTTCACGCTCCCTGTTTCACACCCCATCTTTCACGCTCCCTGTTTCATGCTCCCTGTTTCATGCCCCCTGTTTTGCGCCCCCTGTTTCGCGCCCCTGTTTCGCGCCCCCTGTTTCTCGCCCCCCATTTCTGGCCCCCCGTTTCTGGCTCCAGTTTCACGCCCCTGTTTCATGCCCCCTGTTTCGACCCCTGTTTCAGCCCCCTGTTTCATGCCCCTGTTTCTGGCCCCCTGTTTCAAGCTTTCTGTTTCACGCCCTCTGTTTCACGCCCCCTGTTTCTGACCCCCTTGTTTCACGGCCCCTGATTCTGGCCCTCTGTTTCATGCCCTCTGTTTCACGCTCCCTGTTTCACGCCCGCTGTTTCTGGCCCCCTGTTTCTGGCCCCCTGTTTCTGGCCCCCTCTTTCTGGCCCCCTGTTTCTGGCCCTCTGTTTCTGGCCCCCTGTGTCACGCCCTCTGTGTCACGTCCTCTGTTTCACGCCCACTATTTCACGGCCCCTGTTACGTGCCCCATCTTTCACGCTCCCTGTTTCACGGTCCCTGTTCCACGACCCCTGTTTTGCGCCCCCTGTTTCGCGCCCCCTGTTTCGCGCCCCCTGTTTCTGGCCCACTGTTTCACGCCCCTTCTTTGGCGCCCCTAGTTTGGCGCCCCCTGTTTGGCGCCCCCTTTCTGGTGCCCCCTGACTGGTGCCCCCATTTTTGCGCCCCCTGTTTCGCGCTGCCTGTTTCTGACCCCCTGTTTCTGACCCCCTGTTTCTGG
>JAGIQG010000582.1:0-23155 GCA_024679065.1 Sphyrna mokarran
TGTCAGGAGGAAGGACGGGTTTGTGGGAGAGGGTGTGGAATTTGTAGTGGGAACTGAACTCAATGGGTTCAGTGTTTATGTGGAAGAACTTTTAGCACTGGATGTCAGAGAAGTCAGAATGGTGTATGAGTTAGAAGGGAGCTTGGAGCTGATGGTGTTCACACCGACCTGCTACCTGGGTCCTTATCGGTGATGGAGTTTGGGAGATTCTGCCGACGTTTCTGTGGAGTTTAGATGTTTGAAATCCCTCTTCTTCGCCTCTCCCATTTCTCTCTGTCACCTCAGACAGATTCTTGTGTAGGCCCAGCCCAGGTGGCACATTCCCTTCCCTGAGGGACATAAGTCAATCAGTTGGGTTGTTATGACAATTCAGCGGCTTTCAACTTTATCTTTTCCTCACTCCAGCTCCACAAAAACACCCGATTCATTTAGCTCAATTTCACAAGTTGCCTTTGGGTTTTTGTGGGTTCTATCTCACTCCCTTTACTTTTCCCTGTTTTAAGTCAGTTTGATCGGGTGTCAGAAGGGGAAGATTTGCAGTGGGGAAACGGAAGTCAAACGTGGTTTCGGAAGCTGGTGGAGTTGGCCAAGTTATTGTAACCTGAATTTCATTGTGTTTTGAATGTAGAAGAGAAAAGCACCATCGGCAGTGGAGGGAAACTCGACAGGAGTTTTGTGTGTGTGTGTGTGGACAAGACGTCAACCAATCACCCAGCCTCTTGGAGTATAATTGCACAACGAGGAGATGGCATGGAAATGTGGAGACTCCGGGAAGGGATTCGAATACCCATCGCAGCTGGAAACTCATCGACGCGTTCACACCGGGGAGAGGCCGTTCACCTGCTCCCGGTGCGGGAAGGGCTTCAACCAGTCATTCAACCTCTCGTTACACCAGCGCGTTCACACCGGGGAGAGGCCGTTCACCTGCTCCCGGTGCGGGAAGGGCTTCTACCAGTCATTCAACCTCTCGTTACACCAGCGCGTTCACACCGGGGAGAGGCCGTTCGCCTGCTCCCGGTGCTGGAAGGGCTTCAACCAGTCATTCAACCTCTCGTTACACCAGCGCGTTCACACCGGGGAGAGGCCGTTCACCTGCTATGTGTGTGGGAAGGGATTCACTCAGTCATCCAGTCTGCTGACACACCAGCGAATTCACAAGTAATTGGATTTTGCTCTTTTTCACTTCCAGACTGAACCACATTCCTTTGGGTCTCTTCCTGCCTGATTGAAAAATAACCCCAGCTCTCTTACCTAGAAACATGCAGAGACAATAGAATCAGGAATAGGCCATTCGGCCCTTCGAGCCTGCCCCACCATTCAGCATCATCAACATCAATCCCCTGATCCCGCCTCTCTCTCCACATCCACCTCCCTCCCCCAATATCCCTTCACACCTTAAACTCCAGGAACCAAATCTACCTCCTTCCTGAAATCAAACAGCAGTCAGTAGTGGACAGTTTTGTCTTTTAAGAAGCAGTTACATGTCCTGTAGAGGGCCAAACTCGGGCAATCGGGGCTAGATCAGTGGTTAAGAAAAGCGGCCGGCATGGAGAAGATGGGCTGAAGGGTCTGTTTGCACGCCGTAAACCTCTTTGGCTCTGCTACCTTCTGTGGTAATGAATTCCACACATTCGCCACTCTCTGGGTCCTGAAGAGTTGAGCCTTTATCCTCGAACTATGACCCCTAGTTCTGGACTCCCCCACCATTGGGGACCTTCTCTCTGACATTGCTCTGGTGGCACCCTGGTTAACACTGCTACGTGACAGCAGCAAGGTTTGATTCCTGACGTGGGCCGCTGTCTGTGCAGAGTTTTGCCCGTGCCTGTGTGGGTTTCCGCCGGGTGCTCCTGTTTCCCCCCACACTCCAAAAGATGTGTGGGTTAGATGAAATGGCCGTGCTAAATTCTCCCTCAGAACATGCGACAGAGTGTGGGCGACTAGAGAATTTTAACAGTAACTTCATTGCAGTGTTAATGTAAGCTGACTTATGACACTAATAAATAAAACTTTGAACTTAATCCAGTTAGAATTTTGTAAATTTCAATGAGATCCCTTCTCAGCCTTCTAAACTCCAATTAATACAATCCTAATTGACTTAGTCTCCCCTCTTATGACAGATCTGCCATCCCAGGAATAAGCCGGGTAAACCTTTGCAGTATTCCCTCGATAGCAAAGATCTCCTTCCTCCGATAAGGACACCAAACTGCACACAATAATCCAGGTGTGGCCTCACCAATACCCTGTATAATTTCAGTAAAACACCCCTATCTCTATAGTCAAATCCTGGTGCTATGGAGGCCAACAGACCATTTGTCAGAGGGTAGAGCAGGATCTAAATTGGCTCGAGACCTGGGCCAAAAAAAATGGGAAATGGGATTTAACCCAGACAGACGTGATGTGATATAATTTGGATCGTTGATTGCAGAAGGAAAGTATACGGTCCTTTTATATTTCCATGAGAAATATAATATCTCAAGACATTACCCACAGTCCCATGTGCTTTAACTTTATGTAGTTATTTGTCATGTGAGATCTTGCTGAAAACCAACTGAAAATCTAAACAATTTCCATCAGTTCTCCCTGGTCAACTCTACGACTTACACCGTCAAAGAATCCCAGTAGGTTTGTCAAGTACTTTGGTCCACCTTGTTGTCTAACGAGGGGCATACACGCGATGGGTCGTGAGAGGGCTGCTCTTGGATTTTTTTTTCGAGAATATCCTAGTGCTTCACGTCGTTAGTGTACGCTTAACCTGGACCATTTGATGGGCAACACGACAGCTCAGTGACTATCGCTGTGCTGTGCAGATACATGGATTTGGCCCTGTGTCTGTGGGAGTTTGCGCATTCTCCCTGTGCTTGTGTGGGTTTTCTCCGGGTGCTCCGGTTTATTCCCACATCCCAAAGATGTGCTCTTAGGCTGATTGGCAAAACAAATTCTCCCTAAATTGTCTCAAATTTGGTTCCAATGCATAAATCTATAAATATAAACAGAGATCGCGGGTAGAGGTGGGAACATCGGGGTGGCGGCGCAGGCTCGTTGGGCCAAAGGGCCTGTTTCCCTTGCTGTTTTGTTCTTTGTTGTTGTTGTTGTCAAGCATGATTCCCCTTTTGTAAATCTATGTTGGCTTTGTCAGATTATGTCACTGCTTTCCAAATGCTGAGCTCCTTGATAATAAACTCGAGCAACTTCCCTGCAACCAACACTAGGCTCAGAAGTCCATCATTCCATATTTTCTCACTTCCTTCCTGTTTGAATGATGGGCTATTCCTTTGTGAATTCAGAAGCAAAGTACTGATTTAGCCTTCATTAATAGAGGGATTGAGTTTAGGTGTCAGGAGGTAATGCTGCAACTTTATAAGACCCTTGTCAGACCCCACTTGGAGTATTGTGTGCAGTTCTGGTCGCCTCACTATAGGAAGGATGTGGAAGCTATTGAAAGAGTGCCGAGGAGATTTACAAGGATGTTGCCTAGATTGGGGGACATGCCTTATGAAGATAGGTTGAGGGAGCTGGAACTCTTCTCCCTGAAGAGACGTAGGTTGAGAGGCGACCTGATAGAGGTTTATAAGATGTTGAGAGGAATAGATAGAATGGATTCTCCAAGGCTATTTCCCAGGACTGAAACGTCGCTACGAGAGGACACAGGTTTAAGGTGCTGGAGGGCAAGTACAGAGGAGATGTTAGAGGTAAGTTTTTCACTCAGAGGGCGGTGAGTGAATGGAATCGGTTGCCGTCTGTGGTGGTAGAGGTGAACTCGCTGGGGTCTTTTAAGAGATTTCTGGATGAGTACATGGGATTGAATGGGATTGGGATTTACAGGTAGTTCTATGGCCTGGTAGGTATAGATATGATCGGCACAACTTGTGGGCCAAAGGGCCAGTTTGTGCTGTAGTGTTCTATGTTCTATATTCAAAGGCAGAGCGTATTATTAGCTACTGACGATAGAATGACTGTGTGACTATATCTGTAGTGTCAGTGACCTGGGATGAAGCAATAGGGACCATAAAGATGATTAATGAGATACAAATCTCAGATATCAGAGCAGGGCTGTGAAAAACTAATGTTGTTCAGCAGATTTCCCACAAGAAGCTATAGAAGAGGCAGAGGCTACGAATGATCTTTGAATGTGGTGAAATGTAGTGGAGTAGAATGTATTATTATTCATTTTAACAGGAGGAAGCAGCAAGGGGAATGGAAATAGAAATTGCCGGGATTGGGCCAATGGGTTTATTTTTGTTTCTCCAGGAAGTTCAAACTGACACAATGATCACTCCTGTTTTCCATCAGGAAATTATTTCAGCCCCTCCTAACTCTTCTGCTGGTCGGCAGCAATAAAGCTTACATTCCCTGACCGGGAATCGTACCCGGGCCGCGGCGGTGAAAGCGCCAAATCCTGACCACTAGACCACCAGGGAAGCTACAAGCAAGAGCCTTAATCTGATTGATAGATTGCAGAGTTTTTCAAGTTCGCAAGAAAAGGTTTGTTGGGGGAAAAGACCCTCATGTTTAGATAGAACCAGGAATGACTGCTTCAGCCCACAGCAAGTTACTGCAGATGCTGGAACTTTCTAACTTAAAATGCTGGAAAATCTCATGACGGCATCTCTGCGGAGAGAATAGAAGCAACATTTCAAATTTGTACAGCCAGTCATCAAGGCGGGAAAAGAGGACGAGATTTACACTTTAAGTGTGGGAGACGTTGGGGGTGAGGGTGGGAGCTGTGGATAAGAGTTGGCAAAGTTGTGATAGAGAGAAAAAGAAATCAAACAGAATGTAACTGGTGGCGGTGAAAGCAAAATACTGCAGATGCTGGAATCTGAAACAAAAACAGAGAATGCTGGAACATCTCAGCAGGTCTGGAAGCATCCGTGGAGAGAAAATAGAGACAGCAGTTTCAAGTCTCGATGACCCTTAGTCAGAAATCTGTAAATCCTCAGTTAATATTGAAGGTGCAGAGGGAGATATTTCTGGAATCTAAAGGTCATCGGGACACATTTGGAAATTGATGTTGACTCTTGGGATTGGTTATGATCTCCTTTGGTTGTGGAGGAAACCCTGTTTTGTGTCCTGCCTTTTCCCCACAGTTGATATCAGCTAAATTTTGCCCAGAGGCTCCAGCGAGAATTGAACTCACGACCCCTGGTTTACAAGACCAGTGCTCGAACCACTGAGCTATGGAGCCAAATGCTACGTGCTGACTGCTGTATGTGTAGTGTTATCAGTGGGCTGTAGAACAGGATTGAGGTTGGAGATTTTTGATGAATGTGGGAATGTCTGAGGTGGAGAGCAGGAAGTTAAAAGACACAACTTGAAAGTGACATGATTTGACATGTGTGCTGTGTGTGTATCTGACATATATGTTGTGTGTGTCCCATGTGATTGTTCCGACTTTATTTGTGGTGTTACATCTCTGACTTTTCCAGCTCCCGTTGCAAGTTCATCCAGCCGGAAGGTTTCGATGTTGCTCCCTTCACAGATGCTGTGAGGCGTTTTGTTTTTCACTAAATGAAGAATTGAACAAATAGCTTATTCACTCCGTGACTGGGAATGGAAACAGTGTCACGGTGCCGATCCTGATCACTAGACCCTCAGTGACATACGCAGCGAAGGAGCTGAGAAAGACCAAGAGTTGTCTTGAGCCTGTTCCTTCACTGAATCAATTCATCCTGAACTGTGGAATTAAACAGAGATCACATCCAGTCACAAACAGAATGATCTGCAGTGAAGGACCATTTCAACTGCCGTGCTTAACCTTGTCTGATTCCCAATAATCCACCAGAAATGAGAAATGAATTTGCTCAGAATCTTCACTTCAAGGCATGAGGAAAGATTGTGTTCAAACAGACACTAACTGCCCGAACCTAAGGCAGAATTGACCATTAGGAGACTGGATGCAGGAGCAAAATACCAGAGTAATTCCAGAGATCAGAAACTTCAGTGAGGAATGTATTTTGGAGAGGTTCGGACTAATTTCCTTGACGGGAAGTTGCTGTTGTGACTTTGATGAGGCATTCAAACTCCCGAGGGGTCTTGACAGAGTCGATCGAGGGAAACTGTTTAATGACAGAAGGATCTTGACACACAGGGCGCGGGTTGAAGTAAATTGGTGAAAGGAGCATAGAGACATCACAAAGAACATCGTCAGACAGTGAGTGATCCAGGTCTGGGATGTGCTGTTTGAGAGTGTGGTACAGGCAGCATCAATGAATGGTTTCAAAATGGGATTGGAGAATTGTCTGAAAATGAACAAAATGCTGGACTGTGGGCTTCAGATTGTTATTGGATGAATTGATCCTTTATAGAGTCAACACACACATGACGCTTCAAAATGGCCTTCTTCACTGCTGTAAATACTTTATCAATATTAAAAGGGAGACAGTGGCAGAGTGACAATATCTCTGTGAGAGTAATTCCGAGGGTAGGCAAATCTCTCAAGATATATATTCGAATCCAACCGTAAAAAGTTTTAAGATTGCAATTTTGAATTTAAAGGCCATTTCCATAATTGCGGCCTTGACAAGAAATGTATCAGATTCTCTAATGCCCAGCAGGAAAGGAAACTTTCCATCATTCCCCAGTTTGGCCCAGAAGTGACTCCAGGCGCACGCGTGCATGGCCATTACCTGCTTTCTACGATGTTCTAGAAAACCAGTAAATTCAGTGTATTAGCGATTGCTAATATATGGTGGCCTTTACCAGCTGGGTATACAGCCCAGGACAGAATAAGAAACAGAGACTGAAATCAGCATTTCCCCACACCTACAATAGCAAAGCTAGTCCAGGAGATGGCAGTGAATCAGTGCTTTTTAACACAAACGTTACGGATGATCATCCCGGTTATTTCTATAATAGACTCAGTCTTTGGCCATCTTAAACCTGACCCAGTTTATATGACAGGAAATCATATTTCAGATTAAATGGCAATAATTCTCAGTTGATTCTTTGCTCAGCAAAATCCCAGTTGTTACTATATTGCAACAAGCCTCATTTGACATTACACCGTTCAGTCTGGCTGTTATAACAGAACGGGATTAATTCTTGTCTAAGGCCATGAAACTCTATATCTGCGCTGTTACTTCACTGGACCCTCTCCCTCCTGATAAAACACCAGGACATGTTACTGTTTGTATCACACGAGGCTCAGTCTCAGTTATTACATTGCTGGAACCTGCCGGGTATAAAGGAACATTGACAATATCTCAATCACTGCTGCACCTCCCTGTTTATACCGAATAATATCCTGTCTCTAATTAGTATTCTATTTCATAATTTATTTATTGCTGCAATTGCCCCTGTCAAAGCTTATATCAATCTAGAGGTTTGGTTTGGAATTACTGCATCGGATTTGTCTCCGTTTATATTATACAATGGCCAGAATCAGACAAAATTACATTCGTTGATAGTTTTTATTGCACTGGATGCTCTCTCCTTTATTCATGCACCAAACCATATCTCTGTTCATTTTACACATCATCCTTTCTCAATTATTGCTTTACTCTGCATTCCCTCACTTTTTATTCCACTCAGCCACATCTCTGTTTCTATCACACTGGATCATGTCCCTATTTCCTGATAGCGCTGGAACCAGTCTCAGTTTAAATTACAGAGCACATTCTCTCTGCATATATTAGAATAGAACATAGAACAATACAGCACAAACAGGCCCTTCGGCCCACGAGTTGCGCCGATCACATCTACCAATCCACAGACCTATCTATACCCCCCTATCCTATTCTTTTCCATATACTCATCCAGAAGTCTCTTAAAAGACCCCAGTGAGTTTGCCTCAACAACCTCCGACGGCAGTTGGTTCCATTCACTCACCACCCTCTGAGTGAAAAACCTACCCCTAACATCTCCTCTGTATTTGCTTCCCTGCACCTTAAATCTGTGTCCTCTCGTACTGACCATTTCAGCTCGGGGAAATAGTCTCTGAGAATCCACCCTATCTATTCCTCTCAACATTTTATAAACCTCTATCAGGTCGCCTCTCAACCTACATCTCTCCAGGGAGAAGAGTCCCAGCTCCCTCAAAATATCTTCATTAGGCCTGCCTCCCAATCCAGAAGCACCCTTGTAAATCTCCTCTGCACTCTCTCAATAGCCTCTACATCCTTCCTATAGAGAGGCGACCAGAACTGCGCAAAATACTCTAAGTGGGGTCTGACAAGAGTCATACAGAGCTGCATCATTACCTCCTGACTCCTAAACTCTATTCCTTGATTAATGAACCCAGTACACCGTACGCCTTCTTGACCACTTCCTCCACCTGCGAGGCCGATTTAAGTGTCCGATGGACCCAGACCCCAAGATCCTTCTGCTCTACAACACAGCTAAGACTCCTACCGTTGAATAGACAGTGTCTTTGTCAAGACTGAGCATGGCATGTCTCTGTTTATATGAGAAAACACCACGCTGGTTAGTAATATACTGTATACACTCTCTCAGTAATGACTGACCTGGATCCAGTCTGCATTCATATCAGTACAGGTGCTGGATCCATGCCTGGTGCATTCGGCCCTGTCTCTGTATCACTGCACAAACACTGTCCCTTGTTCATATTATAACACATAGTATTAGTTGGATTGACCATGCAAAATTGCCCGTTATTTTCCCTTACAGTATGTGGATTAGCCCTGGTTAATGTGTGGGGCTCACCGGGAGAGAAGGACCTGGGTGGGATACAAACTCGGTAGACTAGATGGCCTTTTTTTCCTGACCTGTAGGAATTTTATGGTTCTCTGTCTAACAAATATCAGAGACATTTCCGTGCTAATTTATTTTAAATATCCTATTTTCTAATAACCCCCTTTGGTGAAATGATCTCCTTTAGCAATTCCCCTTCAGTTTTCCCAGTGCTAACCTTCAGCCCATCCCTGCCTTCCACGAATGCGTGAAAACACCAAACGTGTTTCAACATTTAACATGTAACTATTTATTGACAGCCATTCTGCTGTGCGCTCTTGTGTACAAAATGCCCCACTGTTTTGTTCCTGCCGTTGACTTCTCTGCCTCTAGAAATCTGTTGGAAAATGAATAAATCACATTTCCAATGACGGAAATTGATCTGCTCAGTGTTTTACTAAACTTCCTGATGTACGACTCAGTTGTGTGCTGATTTGTGAACAGAATGGCGAAAAAGGACCCTGGAGATATTGCCGACAGCTCAAAATTACATCTGTAATTCTCAGACTTCTTATTTCTGATGCAAAGAGTTGAAACATCTGCTACTGTCCAGAGAAGGAGCAATATTTCTGTTTAACCGTTACCTTCCCCAGTTCATGGTAACCATCCTAAATATTTTCTACTGTGTGTAGGTTGTACAATCTCTGTAATACGATCAATCAGGATCAGGTGTATCATGAGGTTGGCCAGACCTTGTGTGATATAAACAGTGACATTGCCTGGTGGACATGGACTGCAGTGATTCAAGATAGCAGCTCAGGGGCAATTAGAGAAGGGCAAGAGATTCAGTGCTACCCACATCCTATAAATGATTAAAAATTATTTCTAACTACAGAGACAGAATCTAATCCAATATAAACAGAGATTCTAACACAATGATAACATTAACTGACTGGGAGAGTCCTGTAAACCAATGTGTGAGATTTCCAAGAGAGAGAACGTGGTAGAACATTTAAATTAATATTTTTTGTGCGTGTGATAATTCTCGAAAAAGTAATTTGTCCAATAATAACCGGCAGGTGTGGAATGAAGCTAGATGAGGTACAGGTTCTAATTCACAACGGATTGGGTAACGGTGTCCAAAATAATCATAGAGAATGAGAACATTATAATTTGAATAACCGGCTCCATTGTATCACTAAGAGCTGGATTCGGGGTCAGACTGGTATCTGATATAAAGAAACAATCGTTTCTAGGGCTTTGGGGAAGGTTTCTTTGTCATGATGAGGGACGCAGGGATCTGTGGAGCAAACAGGGATTGGAAATCCTATGATTGACTCCACCTGACTAAGAGCCTGTTATTCCCAAGGAAGGGGAACAGACATGGCAGAATCCATAAAGTTCTGTTCCCTGGGGTAACAATAGTGAATCTTTCAGAGGAAAAGAAATTTTCATTATTACAAACAGTTCCACATTTACAGATAGAATTCAGACACGTGAGGATTGAAAGGACTAAGTTGGAGAATATCATCAGAGGGAAAAAAGAACAGTGTAATAAACGTTAAGAGTAATTTGATTTTCCTAAACCAGTTCGATCCAGTGCTAATTCGTTCAAAGTGATGGTTTATAAATAGAATTGGATAATTGGGAATTCGGAATAGTCCACTCCCCACCCCAACCGCGTCTCCTGTGCATACAGGCACACACACACATACACACACACACTCACTCACACACACACACAGACACACACTCACACACAGACACACAGACACACACACACACCCTCACACACACGTGTTGTCAACAGATAAGTAACAGAAGAATTATACAATTGTATAAATACTGCATTTTATTCAGTCTCAATGAAAGACAGGGGAGACACAGACACGTTGCCAGGGCAATGATAGATAAGAACCATTAAAATGGACCTATTCTCGAAAATCCTTCACATTTTAACTCCATGAAGGATAAGTTACTGTGAAATCTGATTCCATCCGCCTTCCAAGCTCTTTATTCCTGTTCATGCCAACTCTTGGGTCAAGGTGAAAAATTAAAATTCTGTCTCCCTGTTCGGTAAAATAAAATACTTTATTTTTTGCCCATTGTTTACCGACCGTCCTTGGAGTTGTTCTCTCTTTAATCACCCCTCTCCCAACCTCATGATTTTGAAGACTAATAAAAGTGTTCAAAAGCTTGACAAGGAGATAGACAGGGACAGCGGGAGGGTTAGGTGGGAAAAAGAGTGCTGATAGATATAAAAACTGAGAAACAAAAAGAAAATAGATGGGGAGAAAATGATCAACAAATACAAGATAACAGCTATCATTCCCTTCCTACATGGAATCTGGGAGAGCTCAGTGACTGATCCACTGCCCATTCAGTTCTGGAAACTCTGAACAGGTCACATCAGACCCATTTGTAAATGTCACCGCAGTGTGACCTGTGTGACTCTGTGGACAGATATAGGCTGCACTGACAGATGTTCTCACCAGATTGTGGTCCCTGGGTTTATTTTCTGCTCAGAAGCGAGATGTGCGGTTTGGAAGCGGCAGCAAGAAACAGGAGAATGAACCAACCGGGCCCAGTTTGACGTTATCACCATGAACAGTCTTCCTGCCTGTGAGGGTGAACTCACTCTGAAAACATCAAGAACAACCACACAGATATTGCTGTCGGTCTCAGCATTATATTCACCTCCATTCCCATTTTAATGTAGCAAGTAAAATGATCATATTTGTGTTTAATTGAAGGGAACACTATCACTGAGACACAAGAGGGAAATTTAAAACATTTTTTTTTCCACCGAGGTGTTTTTAAAATAGAAAATCCGTTCGGGTGTTGTGTGAGGGAATTCGAGGAGAGGGGTTAAGTGGGTGAACTGGTCTGTTTCCAACAGGGAATTTTCTACTGATGAGATTTTTGTGCTTCATCCTTCTCAGTCCCAAGGAGCAAAATAAAACAATTAAGCAAAATTAATAAATAAAGATTGGTTTTTAACGAGTAGCTGTATCCCTCTCCTGGGCACCTTGTGATTGAGTTAATGAAGGTTGACAGGGAGAGAAGTTACTTAATTCACGTGCAGTCTGAGACAGAGAGAGGAAGGAGAGAAGTTCAGTGAGATATTTGAAGGACGCATTGCCTTGGGCAGTGGAATGGCCATCAAAGATCAAAGAACAAAACAGCATGGAAAACAGGCCCTTCGGCCCGACGAGCCCGCGCCGCCACCCCGATGTTCCCATCTCTACCCGCGATCCCTGTCCATGTTTATAGATCTATGGATTAAAAACCAAATTTGAGACAATTTAGGGAGAATTTGTTTTGCCAATTAGCCTAAGAGCACATCTTTGGGATGTGGGAGGAAACCGGAGCACCCAGAGAAAACCCACGCAAGCAAGGGGAGAACGCGCAAACTCCCACAGACATAGACCCAAATCCATGTATCTGCGCAGCACAGAGATAGTCACTGAGCTGTCGTGTTGCCCATCAAATGGTCCAGGTCAAGCGTACACTAATGACGTGAAGCACGAGGATACTCTCGAAAAAAATCCAAGAGCAGCCCTCTCACGACCCATCGCGTGTATGCCCCTTGTTAGACAACAAGGTGGACCAAAGCACCCGTAGGATAAAAACTAGTACATCAATATCATCATCTATTTACACACTTCCCAGGGACTCCCAAGGCTCATGATCCCTATTTTAAATCAGTTTTCTATACCCCTCCATTCCCATCACTTTAAGAACGTTCAAGACATTCAGTAAATTTCGACATCGACTCGCAAAAAAATGTGCAGGTAAATCCTGAATAAATGAACTTGAAAGTAACAGCAGTTATTTACACAGTGATTAGCACTGGTACCTCACACTGTGACGGACACAGAGTCCATTTCCACCTTGTGTAACTGTGTGCACATTCACCCCATGTGGGTTTCATCCAGATTTACCGTTTTTCCCCTACAGTCCAAAGATGTCCAGGTTTGTAGGAATGGCAGACCAAACTGCTCCTTAGTGTCCATTTGCAGTGCAATGTGGCACACCTTTATTGTGTTCCTCAATCGCTTTTGAACAAGAGGATGTTACACATTGGATTCCAAACTCTGTACAAGATATTGCAGGCAATACGAGAGCAATTAGATATTCTAGCCAACTGCTAGTAGTTATTAACAACACATTCCTCGAACCCCATTCATCGACACAAATATATTTTGAAGCTAATATCTATTTGTTCATCTCGCTGGCTCCTTCTTTCTTTTAGCATTTTATAGAAAAACAATTGCTGAGACAGTGTTGGATTTATGATCAGGGCCCAGTATAATACGAAGGAGAGTCAAATAAGCCAAGAACAATTACATCTGAAGTGGAGCTTAATGTAACAGAAATGACATTTTGAATGAACAGAAGTTCAAAAGTGATGATTTGTAGCATTTCCCACAGCGTGCCATCATATAATAATAAATAAAACGGCATATTATAAAACCTATTGCAATAAAGATTCAAATGAGTAATTAAAGAGGCATAGCCTAATGCATTGTTGGATATAACTGTTACAAATGTGTGTGTGAGAGAGAGAGAGAGAGAGAGAGAAAGGAGGCAAGAGAGATAGAGGCAGGCACAGAGAAAGAGAGAGGGAGAGAGATGCACACGAGTACCATTCCACTTAACAATGAATAATCTGCTGAGTGTTTCTGGTATTTTATTTTTCCCAGGTCTCATTTATCCACAGCACCTTGTTTTTGAACAACGGAATATTTGATCAGGATATTGACCGGATGACCAATAAAGGGACAATTTTACAGTTTGATTTAGACGAAGGAAGTGAGATAAGGAGATTTAGGGAGGGAATGACAAAGATTAGGGTCCAGGCAGATGAAGATATCCCAAACTGAAAAATCATTTTGAAGAAAACAATTCAAATTGCAGAAAATATATATTTTAAATTGTATTCAGGAAAAAAAGAAAGGCCTTCTTTCTTGTCCTGTGGCCATTTCATTCCATTTCTCTCTGAAACAGATGAACAATTAATGATTGGATAGACATTTAGCCTATGAGAGTCCATTTGGCGATATTGCGAGTACACAATTCTGTCTCACACTGTCCATGAACGGTATAAACGAAACAGGAGAAGCGAAACAACCTTTGTCGCCAAAATCTGTCGCAAGTTGACACACAGTGCGACACTGTTCAACTAATGAAATGTATCACAACAGATGCTGCTTGAAGGTCTTGCAAGGAGCACTGCACGATTGTTCAGAGATTGACCTGTCTCCCAGTTAATCGCTGAGAAATTATTATAACGTTCAAGCTACATATTACCCACACGATAACAGAGTAACTAGAAGTTTCTCACAGCTACTTATAGAAATTAGCACAAAAAAAATGAAATCTACACTTTCAAACAGGAATGATTGGTGTTCCACAGGCACACCCATATTATATCATGATTGATAATATTCGGCAGGCAACATTCTCATCGTTGTATGTTGGATTAACAGCTACAGGTTCTGATCTAATGTAAAGAGAGAAATATTATGTAATATATAAAGAGATGAGATTCTATGGGATATCATCAAACACATGGCTTACTCTTGAGAGGACTTAATATAGCATAACGAAAGAGATGGCCCAGTGTAGCATAAGGAGAGAAAGGAGCGAATGTAGTGTGAAAAGAGACAAGGTTTGCTGTCATACAATGAAAGCTTGGTCTGGTACAACACAAATAGAAAGATGGTCTTGTGTAATGCAATCAAGCAGTCTCTACCGTAGGCCTCCACTTTTGCCAGAGGGTAACAGTTTCTTTCCAACGAGTAAAACATTCCCATTAATAACTTTGAAAGTCTGTACTAAACCTCCCAATAAACTGCTCCGTTCGAAGGGAACCAGACCAAGCATCCAGCTGTTCTGATAGTGCACCTCATGTATGGTTAACGTCAAGCTCCATAAAGACCTCTTACCTCGCGTGTTTCTCCATGATGGGACTTTGACGTGGATTCCCATTAGTCAGTGTCATTGTGTCAAAATAATATTCAAGGGTGGGAGAAGTTCTAGGACATAGAACACTACAGCACAAACAGGCCCTTCGGCCCACACGTTGTGCCGATCATATCCATACCTACCAGGCTATAGAACTATCTGTAACTCCCAATCCCATTAAATCCCCTGTACTCATCCAGAAGTCTCTTAAAAGACCCCAGCGAGTTCGCTTCTCCCACCACTGACGGCAGCCGATTCCATTCACTCACCACCCTCTGATATGTTGGCCTTTATAGCGAGGGGGATCGAATATAAAAGTAGGGAGGGTCTGTTGCAGGTGTATAGGGTACTGGTGAGGCCGCAGCTGGAGTACTGTGTGCAGTTTTGGTCGCCACATTCGAGGAAGGATATATTGGCCTTGGAGGAGGTGCAGAGAAGGTTTACTCGGCTGATACCGGAGATGAGGGCGCTGGATTATGAGGAGAGACTGAATAGGCTAGGTTTGTACTCTTTGGAGTTTAGAAGGCTGAGAGAGGATCTTATAGAGACATATAAGATAATGAAGGGGATGGATAGGGTAGAGGCTAAGAGACTCTTCCCGCTTAGCAAAGATAGCAGGACGAGAGGGCACAGCCTCAAGGTTAGGGGGGCAGGGAGCGGTTCAATTTGGAGTTGCGGAGGGGTTTCTTCACGCAAAGGGTGGTGAATCTTTGGAACTCGCTGCCTGATGAGGTGGTGGAGGCTTCCTCACTGAATATGTTCAAGTCGAGAGTGGATAGTTTTCTGATAGACAAGGGAATTACGGGGAGAAAGCGGGAAAGTGGAACTGACCCACTTCAGATCAGCCATGATCTTATTGAATGGCGGGGCAGGCTCGAGGGGCTGGATGGCCGACTCCTGCTCCTATTTCTTATGAAGAGCAATTATGAAGACCTTCGTTTGCAAGAAGATTTGAGATCGGGGTTAGGTAGGTGTACCTGTGGGTGTGCGGGAGAACCCGGAAGAAAGCCTTATAGACACGGGGAGAAGGTGCAGACTCCATAACATGAGGGCGGGACATGTGGCGAGCACTGCTGCCTCCATTCCCAGCTTGGGCCACTGCCTGTCCACAGTTTGTGTAGGTTTCCTTCCGGTTTCTTCCCACCGTCTGGAAAGATGTGCTGGTTAGGTGCATTGTCCATGCTAAACTCTCCGTGGGCCATTCATTCTTCAACCAAAATCACAAAATTGCTGTTTGTTTATCAAACTTGGGAGGCTGTTGTTCCACCAACACTTCCTGCATTCCCAATATTACAGCAACGCATAAATTCCACAAAAATACACCAGAGAGTTTTAAATGCTTTGGCGCGACCTGAGTTCGGGGAAAGCGTTATATAAACGTGGACGGCGCGGTGGCACAGTGAGATGGCATGGTGACACACTGCTATCTTAGAGCTCCAGAGCCCTGGGTTCGATTCCCAGCGTGGGGTCCCCTGTCTGTGCAGAGTTCACACATTCGACACAAGTTGGCAAAGTTTCCTCCAGATGCTCCGGTTTCCTCCCACAGTGCAAAGATGTAACGGGTTAGGCCGATTGCTAAATTGTCCCATAGTGCCATAGAATGTACAGGTTAGTGAGATTGACAGGGTGAATTGGGTTAAAGGGATAGAACCTGGGTGAGGTTGTTATCAATACAAACATGACGGATTGCATGGCCTCCTTCTGCAATGTATGGTTTCTATATTTCCATGAACTAAATGCAAGCTCTTTCCATATGTTGCCAATACACAATACAATATTTGATATGTTGAAAGCCCTGAGATTGTATTCACTCGGCGGCTGATGCTTTAACTTGTCCAATTTAAGTAGATCAAATCATCAATCGAATTAGACATTCAGTGGAATACCAACCTGTTCAAATATGTTTTATTTATTTTGACATCAGAACAAATGTTTATTTAGAAAGGATCTCTTTATTTGAATTAAACAGCACCTGCTCTAATGGGTATTCAGGAAGATTCTCTTCATTTTGAATCAACTGTCAATGTACTTAAATTAAACCATTATTCTGAGTTAAAACGAATTGAAAAGTGACTCTTTATCTGGTTTTGCGGTTGTGAAACTTCATCCCAACCAGTGAGGCGTTTGTGTAAATAAACAGAGAAATAGCAATCCCAGAATACATTTATTGACTGAGAAAAATCACAAGAAAAATTTCTCCATCAACACAGTACAGAAATAGGCAAACGTGGATATAAATCAACGGATTCCAATCCTGATCATTTCTTGGACATTTTTCTTCATGTGTTATTTTACACAAAAAGGACTATGATCATCTCTGTGGGAAAGATTCCCTGTAATCTCGAAATACAACGCCACCGCAAATATACTTGTGGAGATTTCTTGTGTTTTATGTCCCTGTGTTTTTCTCCTATCTGATTCTCTGTCTTGTCTCTCATGATAGATCATTTTCAACAACATCAGGTCAAGCTCCAGTTATTGTTTTCCTTCAGCCAAATCAATAGGCTTCAAACTAAATGGATCTAATTCAATTAATTGGAATATATCAGGGCAGCTTTTCTCCAAAGTGTATATTGGACATTCCCTGGAAATCTAACCTGTCCCGTCCCAGCCACCCACCTGTTTGAATGGAGAGATTGATTATTTCTCAACACCCAATATTAGATTGCGACGGTGGGGATGGAGACTCACTTCGTATCTATCCCGTGCCTCGGGAACGTTTAATATTGCAATGTGGAGGGAGCTTAACACTCAGCAACTAAACACATGCTGCGCCTGAGCTTGGAATGTTTGATGGGACACTAGGCCCAGTCTCTATATAACACTCCTCCGTGACACTGCTCTGCTGATGTTAAATTAACTAATCAGTATGCCAGTTTATATTAAATGAAGATATTTCTCTGTTCATATTACACGAGATATGCTCTCTGTTTATACAAAATTAGATGCTGTCTTTGTTTATATGACACACCACCATTTATCTGTTTCTATTAAGCTCGACAGACACTCTGCTTTTATTAATGTAGACCTGTCTCTGTACTAAAGTGGATGCGGTCTTAGGTCTGCACTTGACTATGTCCACGTTTATTTCATATTGAACACGGATACCGGAGATGAGGGCGTTGGATTATGAGGAGAGACTGAATAGGCTGGGTTTGTACTCTTTGGAGTTTAGAAGGCTGAGAGAGGATCTTATAGAGACGTATAAAATAATGAAGGGGATAGATAGGGTAGAGGTTGAGAGACTCTTCCCGCTTAGCAAAGATAGCAGGACTAGATGGCACAGCCTCAAGATTAGGGGGAGGGGAACGGTTCAAATCGGAGTTGAGGAGGAGTTTCTTCACGCAAAGGGTGGTTATTTGGAATTCTCTGCCTGATGAGGTGGTGGAGGCTTCCTCACTGAATATGTTTAAGAGTGGATAGGTTTTTGATTGACAAGTGAATTAAGGGTTAAGGGGAGAAAGTGGGAAAGTGGAACTGAACCATTACAGATCAGCCTTGATCTTATTGAATGACGGGTCAGGCTCGAGGGGCTGGATGGCCGACTCCTGCTCCTATTTCTTATGTTCTTATGACTCAGTTATTACTGCTCTAGACAAGGCGCAGTAATGTGAAAAATGGCTGGGGAACACATTTCTCTGTGATCTCCTACAGACACCACTCTCTCGGATGGAGCCTGGTCTTGGGCACTGGAGCAAGTGATCTCTAGAAATCCAATTCTGCATTGCAAGTGGATATCAAACCCTGCGCTGGCTGCACTGTCGATGCAATAGTTTCTGTTTCAGGATCCTGCTGAATACAATTGTTTTTAGCACAACATAGCAACTTATTCTCACAGAACCGTAGATTAATGTGCCTATAATTCAAACAAATGCAAAATCCAGTGCATTAATAACAGTGACCTGGTCGCATGAAATGTGGGCAGAGTCAGGGTCAAATAAACTCATACATGGACTGATGGAGCTTTAAGATCATACCATAAGACATAGGAGCAGAATGAGGCCACTCGGCCCATCGAGTCTGCTCCCCCATTCAATCATGGCTGATATTTTTCTCATCCCCCATTCTCCTGCCTTTTCCCTGATCCCCTTATTAATCAGGAACCTATCTATCTCTGTCTTAAAGACTCAGTGACCCGGCCTCCTCTGCGGTAAAGAGTTCCACACGTTCCCCACTCTCTGGCTGAACAAATTCCTCCCCATCTCTGTTTTAAAGGATCGTCCCTTTAGCCTGAGGTTGTTCCCTCTCTGGTTCGAGTTTTTCCTACTAGTGGAAACATCCTCTCCGTGTCCGCTCTATCCAGGGCCTCGCAGGATCCTGCAAGTTTCAATAAGATCCCCCCGCCATCCTTCTAAACTCCCAACGAGTACAGACCCAGAATCCTCAACCCGTTCCTCATACAGCAAACTCCAACTAAAACATGATCGAGAGCATTTGATTTCATGAACTGTTCAAGCAATACTGTTACCGAAACACTTGTAATGCAAGAATTTTGTTTCAGTTTAGTACACACACACATCAATGTTTTGATGCAGTAGGAATTGAGACACAGTCAGATTGAAGTTTTGAAGCTTATTTATCAGTGTCATTAGGCCGACATTAACACTGTAATTAAGTTACTGTAAAAATCCCCTACTCGGCTGTTGGGGTAGAATTTAAGGGAGAGTGTAGCATGGCCGAAATTCGCCTAAACAGCACGTCCTTCGGACTGTGGGAGGAAACCGGGGGACAGGGATAGAACCAGCAGCCACAGGGAGAACAGGCAGACTCCACACAGACAGTCACCATAGCTGGGAAGTGAAGCCAGGTCCCTGGTGATTTCAAACAGCAGGGATAATCATTGTGCCAACGTGCCACCCATATTAACTGAAATATAGTTCAGCACAGTTATAACTCAGAAAGTACGGTTTAAATAGGGTCCTGGTCTCATCGAGGAACAACTGATATTGATCCGAGTCCAGAGCGAAAGGAGAACTACAAGTGCGAAGGTCATATATGTTCAGAAAGTAGGTGTTTATTTCCATCAATTGCCATCCATTCTCAAAGATGCATAATTTTAGTCATCATCCATTCATAAACATTGATATATTGACGTTTTAATTGAAGGGATATGGGTGTTTCCGGCCAAGTCAGTATTTGTTGCCTATCCCTAATTGTGTTTAGTAAGCTGGTGGTAAGCTGCCTTCTTGAGTTGCTGCCGATCCTGCGGTGTAGGCACCCATACCGTCCTGTTAAGAGGGAGTTCTAGGATTTGATCCAAAGATAATGAAGGAAGGATGATATAGTTCCACATCAGGTATATAACTGACTGGGAGGGGAATTTATAGGTGATATTCCCTAGTAACTGTGACCATGTTCCTTCTAGATGGTAACTGTCACGTGGTTGGAAGGTGCTGCCTGAGGAATCTTGATGAGGTTCGGAAGTGAAACTTGTAGATAATGATTCTCTCTGGTGGAGGGAGAGAATATTTGCAAATGTTATACCGGTTGCTTTGTCCTGAATGGAATGAAGATTTTTGAATGTTGTTCGAACTGCACTTGCTCAAACAAGCGGAGAGAACCATTTTAGTCTCCTGATATGTGTCATGTAGGTGGTGCAGAGATTTGAGGAGTCAGGAGGTGAGTTACCCACAGCATGTTGACCTGATATTGCAGCCGGAGTATTCACATACCGAACTAATGCCAGCCAATGGTATCCCAGCGATGTTTGTAGTCTGTGATTCAGTGTCACAATATCATTATATGACAAGGAGTAGACTTTTCATTTTTGCAAATGGTCATTTCCTGGTGCCAATATTACCAATAATCTTCAATTCACAAAAATAAATTAATATTTCACCAATTATTATCAATATTTTATCTGATGCCAATTTAATTGCAGTATATTTAACGTAAGATATTAGGATTCAAATGCATTGGCTTTTCTGCCCCAGAATTCAGCGGGAGATTGAATGGTAGTATGGGCTGAGATTAGAAACAGGAGAGGAGAGGTCACCCTGTTGGGAGTCTTTTACAGACCTCCTAATAGTTCTAGAGAGGTTGAGGAAAGGATTGCGAAGTCAATTCTGATTAGGAGTGAAAGTAGTAGGGTAATTGTGGTGGGGGACTTTAACTTTGCTAATATTGATTGGAATAGCTATAGCTCTAGCTCGTTAGAGGGGTCAGTTTTCGTACAGAGTGTGCAGGAAGTTTTTTGACTCAGTATGTAGATAGGCCAACTAGAGGTGAGGCTACATTGGATTTGGTGCTGGGCAATGAGCCAGACCAGGTGTTAGGCTTGGAAGTTAGTGAACATTTTGTGATAGTGACCACAATTCGGTTACGTTCACCTTAGTGATGGATAGGGATAGGCATGAAGCTGGGGGCAGTAGTTATAGCTGGGGAAGGGTAATTATGAGGCCATCAGGAGAGAATTAGGGTGCATAGATTGGACTAGGAAACTACAGTGACTGGGAACATCTGGAATGTGGTGCTTATTCAAGGAGCAGCTGCTGCGAGTCCTTGATAAGTATGTCCCTGTCAGGCAGGGAGGAAATGGTCGAGTAAGAGAGCCTGGGTGTACGAAAAAAGTTGATTTGCTGGTTAAGAAGAAAAAGGAGGCTTATGTCAGGATGAGGCTTGAAGGCTCAGATAGTGCAATGGATAGCTATAGATTAGCCAGGAAGGAGGTAAAAATTGAATTGAGGAGAGCTAAGAGGGGACACGAGAAGATGTTGGCTGATAGGATTAAGGAGAATCCTAAAGCTTTCTTTCGATATGTTAAGAATAGAAGATTGGTTAGGCAAGATTAGGGCCAGTCATAGACAGCAGTGGGAAGTTGTGCGTGGAGCCTGAAGAGATTGGTGAGGCACTGAATAAATATTTCGCTTCGGTATTCACGCAGAGTGCTGGAAATGTAGCTATGGAGAGCACTGAGGTACAGGGTTGCAAATTGGGAAGTATTGTAGTAGATAGGGAGGATGTGTTAGAAATTCTCGAGGGTTTGAAGTTGGATAAGTACCCTGGGCCGGACGGGATTTACCCTAGGATTCTCTGGGAGGCAAGAGAGGAGATTGCAGAGCCTCTGCTCTGATCTTCAGGTCGTCGTTGGTTATGGGTGTGGTTCCGGAGGACTGGAGGATAGCGAATGTGGTCCCGTTGTTCAAGAAGGGGAAGAGAGACCTTCCAGGGAATTATAGCCAGTGAGTCTTACTTCTGTTGTGGGCAAAGTGTTGGAGAGAATAATTAGGGATAGGATTTATAGTTATTTAGAGAGTAATGAATTGATTGGAGATAGTCAGCATGGTTTTGTGAAGGGTAGGTCGTGCCTTACTAACCTCATTGAGTTTTTTGTAAAAGTGACTAAGGAGGTGGATGGGGGTAAGGCGGTTGATGTGGTATATATGGACTTTAGTAAGGCGTTTGATAAGGTGGCCCATGGAAGACTTCTGCAGAAAATGCAGATGTATGGGATAGAGGGTGATTTAGCTAATTGGGTTAGGAATTGGCTAGCAGATATAAGACAGAGGGTGGTGGTTGATGGGAGATATTCATCTTGGAGTTCGGTGACAAGTGGAGTACCTCAGGGGTCTGTTTTGGGGCCCCTGCTGTTTGTAATTTTTATAAATGATCTGGATGAGGGTATTGAGGATGGATCAGTAAATTTGCAGATGACACTAAAGTCGGTGGAGTGGTAGATAGTGAAGAGGGGTGTTATAGTTTACAGAGTGACTTGGACAAGTTGCAGAGCTGGGCCGAGAGGTGGCAAATGGAGTTTTATGTGGAAAAGTGTGAGGTAATGCACTTTGGCAGGAACAATAAATGTGTAGAGTATAGGGCTAATGGTAGGGCTCTTAATAGTGTTGAGGAACAGAAGGATCTTGGTGTATGTGTCAATAGATCCCTAAAAGTAGGCAGTCAAGTGGATAAGGTTGTTAAGAAGGCAAATGGAGTCTTAGCTTTTATTGGTAGGGGGATTGAATTTAGGAGCCGCAGCATCATGTTGCAACTGTACAAAACTCTAGTGCGGCCGCACTTGGAGTATTGTGTGCAGTTCTGGTCCCCACATTATAAGAAAGATGTGGAGGCATTGGAGAGGGTACATAGGAGGTTTACCAGGATGTTGCCTGGTATGGAGGGCAGGTCCTATGAAGAGAGGTTGAAGGATTTGAGGTTGTTTTCGTTCGAAAGGAGGCGGCTAAGAGGGGATCTTATTGAAGCATATAAGATGATTAGAGGTTTAGATAGGGTGGACAGTGATAGCCTTTTCCTAGGATGGAGAAAGCTAGCACGAGGGGACACAGCTTTAAATTAAGGGTATGAGTTATAGGACGGATATCAGAGGTAGGTTCTTTACTCAAAGAGTGATTAGGGAGTGGAATGCCCTGCCTGCAGCTGTTGTAGATGCGCCAAGTTTGGTGGCGTTTAAGAGGTTAGTTGATAAGTATATGGATGAGAAGGGAATGGTTTAGTTAGGAGGGGCATTGCTTTTTATTTTGGTCGGCACAACATCGAAGGCCGAAGGGCCTGTTCTGTGCTGTATTGTTCTATGTTCTATGTTCTATGTTCTATGAAATTA
>JAGIQG010000583.1:0-23146 GCA_024679065.1 Sphyrna mokarran
TGAGAGGAAAGAGTTTCTCACTCTTTAACCTGCCCATAACCCTTAGGATCTTCAATCTCTCTCTCAAGTCTCACCTCGGCCTTCTTTTCTCTGAGGAAAACAGTCCCAACCTCTCCGATCTACCCTCGTAGCGACGGATCTTAATCCCTGGAATCATTCTTGTGAACCTGCTCTGTACTCTCTCCAATGTCTTCACATCCCTCCTCAAGTACGGGGCCCGGAACTGGGTGCAGTCTCCTGCTGAGGCCTAACGAGTGTCTTATACAAGTTCAATATGAGCTCCTTCCTCTTGTACTCAATTCCTCCATTAATAAAAGCTGGGATACCGTATACTTCATTTCCTGCTCTCTCAAAGTACCCTGCCACCTTCCTTAACGTATGGACATATTAGAATCATAGAATCCCTACAGTGCAGAAGGAGGCCATTCAGCCACTCGAGACTGTGCTAGCGACAATCCCACCCAGGCCCCATCACTGTAATGGGACATATTGACCCTGCTAATCCCTCTGACACTAAAGGGCAATTTTGACTGGCCAATCAGCCCAACCTGCACATCTTTGGTGTTGAGACATCCTTGCTCCTTTACTCAAGTTCTCTTACAGTGAAGGCCAACATACCATTCGCCTTCCTAACTGTTTGCTGGAGGTGTGTGCTTGTTTTCAGTGTCTGGTGTACTAGGACACCCAGATCCCTCTGCATATCAACATTTCCCAATCTATCACCATTTAAATAATCCTCTGCCGTTCTGTTTCTCTGTCTGAAGATAGTTAAATCCACGTTTGTCCACGTTTAATGAATCTCGTTTCACATTACCAACTTGCTGAACTCTCTGGAATCATTCTAACATCCTTCTCACTACTCCACATCCAACAAGCTCATGGCCTCAGCAAACTTGGAAGATTATTTTTCCTTCCTAGTCAAATATTTGATGCTCATCTTCGTGTGTGTCTCAGTGTCAGTCAGAACACATGTACAGCACAGTTCCCATCCTGTTCTGTCTCTCTAGAGCCTCTCTGGATCTTATCTCTCTCTGTCGAAATTAGAACAAAGAAAATTCCAGCACAGGAACAGCCCTTCGGCCCCTCAAGCCGTACTTGGACCATGTGCCCGAGTGAACCCCCCACTAATAAAAAAAAAACCCCTACCCTTCCAGGGACCATATCCCTCTATTCCCATCCTATTCATGGATTTGTCCAGACACCCTCTAATAGTCACAATCGTATCTGCTTCTACTCCCTCCCCCGGCAGTGAGTTCCAGGCACCCACCACCCTCTGTGTAAAAAAAACTTGCCTCATACATCTCCTTTAAACCTTGCCCCTCACACCTTAAACCTCTGCCCCCCTAGTAATTTATTCTTCCACCCTGGGGAAAAAGCTTCTGACTCTCCACTCTGTCCGTGCCCCTGATAATCTTGTAGACTTCTATCAGGTCTCCCCTCACCCTCCATCATCCCAATGAGAACAAACCCAAGTTTCTCCAATCTCTCCTCATAGCTAATGCCCTTCATATCAGGGCAACATGCTGGGAACTCTTTTCTGTCCCCTCTCCAAAGCCTCCACATCCTGCTGGTGACAAAACCTTCCCCAAATAACACTGACAACATTTCAATGGTGCTCCTTTGCCGCTGAAACACTTTGGGAGACGCTAAAGCCATGAATAGTGCTTTAGAAATCTCCGTTCCCCCAAGCTGCTGTGAGGATATTCAGAGTCAGTGTGTGACTTGGGTCGAAGATAGACCAGCCAGCTTTCTCCCTTAATCACACTGAGTGACTGTTTCACGTTTTACGATGAGCAGAAACCTTTCATCTCTCTTGTGTCTAATTCATTCTGATTCTGTCCCTGATATTAATCAGTTGTTCCTTTCTGTAGGAGCTGGAATGTCCTCTCCGGTGACGGAGAATCCATTGAGAGGAGGATCCAGGTGGAAACTTTCTCTCCTGGAATCCATGGTTCCTGTTTGTTTCTTGTTGTCTTGTAGCTGATTGTGTGCAGAGAGAGCAGAGGGAAATGTCTGAGTGGATTTGTAATGGACAGGGTTCGCTTTGATTCACAAACTGTACCTGAAGTGTGCAGATGTGAAGGATGGAGATCGGAAAAGGACCATGGGGAGAACTGGAGCCTATTCTGTCAATCCAGATGTGTTGGGTCTTTGGAAGAGGAATCCAGTGAATCTCTATTTCCAGAGGGAGAAGGGATTCCCTCTCCATTATATATCTGTTTAGTTTTCGGCTCTCTGACTGTGAGTGTGTGTACATATTCTTTCTCGATCTGCCTGTGTCTCAGTGCTCCCAGAATCTGTTTCTCTCTCCACAGATGCTGCCTGACCTGTTTGGGATGTTCTTATTTTCTGTTTCAGTATCTGAGGAGTGCGGGTGTGCTGAACATTGTGCAATCATCAGCGAACATCCCACTTCAGACCCTGTGATTGTGGGAAGGACATTGATGGAGCCGCTGAAGATGGTTGGGGGCCTTGAGGATAGTCACCCCTGGGGAAATCCAGAAGATGTTGATTTAAGGGGAGCTCTCAGAGCTCACATCAATCCATGCAAGGTATTCATACAGTAAGAACTCAAAGAGGGGGGTTCACTGTGGTGTCCACAGCAGCCTGGTGTAATGTAGTCTTCACTGGGACAACTGAGAGTATAAACAGCAACAGGGTCGAGCGCAGTGATAACTGGGAAAGGAACGAATGTCGGGAATTCTCCGGCTCTTCACCAGTGGGGAATTCTCTGCTCTCGGTCCCCTGCCTGTGGATTCCTGCCAGCGTGAGGCAGCTTCAATGGGAAATTCCATCGGCAGCAACAGGAACAAAACCTCCCTCCACTAGTGAACGGTGTGTCACCTCTCACTGCCCAGAAAGGTGCTGACGGGAGGCCGGAGAATCCTCCAAAATATATTCAAAATAGTCACATTGGCAACAGCAGGAAAATATTACATCGCAAACTCAGTAATATTCACAATGATATTCTCCAATTTGCTAAAGGGCAGAGATTACTGATACAAGGCCCAGATTGTAATAACTGGGAGAGGTTTAGAGCAGAGATTATTGATTCAAGGCCCAGATTGTAATAACAGAGAGGTTTAGGGCAGAGATTACTGATACAAGGCCCAGATTGTAATAAGTGAGAGAGGCTTATGGCAGAGATTACTGATACAAGGCCCAGATTGTAATGATTGAGAGAGGTTGAGGGCAGTGATTACTGATACAAGCCCAGATTGAAATGACTGAGAGAGGTTTAGAACATAGAACAATACAGCACAGAACAGGCCCTTCGGCCTTCGATGTTGTGCCGACCAAAATAAAAAGCAATGCCCCTCCTAACTAAAACATTCCCTCTCTTCCATACTTATCAATAACATCTTAAACGCCAACAAACTTGGACGCCATCTACAACAGCTGCAGCAGGGCATTCCACTCCAAATCACTCTTGAGTAAAGAACCTACCTCTGACATCCGTCCTTTAACTACCACCCCTTAATTTAAAGCTATGTCCCCTCGTGCTAACTTTCTCCATCCTAGGAAAAAGGGCTATCACTGTCCACCCTATCTAAACCTCTAATCATCTTATACGCTTCAATAAGATCCCCTCTTAGCCGCCTCCTTTCTAACGAAAACAACCTCAAATCCTTCAACCTCTCTTCATAGGACCTGCCCTCCATACCAGGCAACATCCCTGTAAACCTCCTCTGTACCCTCTCCAATGCCTCCACATCTTTCTTATAATGAGGCGACCAGAACTGCACACAATACTCCAAGTGCGGCCGCAACCCAACTAGAGTTTGTACAGTTGCAAAACACTGAATGCTGCGGCTCCTAAATTCAATCCCCCTACCAATAAAAGCTAAGACTCCATATGCCTTCTTAACAACTTTATCCACTTGACTGCCTACTTTCAGGGATCTATTGACACATACACCAAGATCCTTCTGTTCCTCAACACTATTAAGAGCCCTACCATTAGCCTATACTCTACACATTTATTGTTCCTGCCAAAGTGCATTACCTCACACTTTTACCACAAATTACTGATACAAGGCCCAGATTGTAATCATAGAATCATAGAAAAGCTACTGCACAACAGGCCCTTCAGCCCACAAGTTGCACTGATCATATCTCTACCGACTAGGCCTACCTATAACCCTCAATCCTATTAAATCCCATGTATTCATCCAGAAGACTTTTAAAAGGCCCTTAATATCAAGTATTAATATTTAGTTGGACAATCTCTCAGTCAAATCTTAGAAGGGGGAATCCTTGTCTCTTGTGCTATTTAACTTCAACATTTTCTAGTATTGCAATTTATTAGATTCTGTCTCTTCCCAAGGAAATTGTATTTAGCTGACCAGTCTCTCAGTAAGATCTGAGAAAGAGGAATCCTGGTCTCTTGTGCTGTTTAATTTAAACATTTTTAGCATTTAAATTAATTAGATTCTCTCTTTCTTCCCAAGGAATTAGTATTTAGCTGAACAATCTCTCTGTAAGATCTGAGAAGGGGGAATCCTGGGCTCTTGTGCTGTTTAGTTTAAACATGTTTTTGTATTTTAATTAATTATTTTCTCTTCTCTCCAGGGATTTGAATTTTGAAGACTGCAATGGGACTGGGAATCCTTGGACAAGGGGCTTTTCTCCAGAGGAGGATGGATGGACTGAGTTCTGTTCTATAGGCCACACGTGAGTTGTTGTCTCTTTATTATCACGATCCAGGTTTAATTTTAATCTCGCTTCCTCGGATGAACCAGTTCTGGTTTGATTGTGGGGTGTGGGGGTGCTGGAGTTTAAAACCTTAGGGTTAAAATATCCCGGATTTGTAATTAGTCACAAACATGTTAACACTTTGGTGGGTGGCAAAGAGTAAATTATTGATGAAACTGTCTGTAAGTTTGTTTTAAATCTAAAATAACAGGGGTGGGAGACAGAGCGCTGTTCCTAATTGTTAAATAAAATTCACAGAGGCCTTTATAATTCAGTTTTTAGATCTTCAGATTTTCATTCCATCCTCTCCACAGCTTTTCCCCCATTCTGTCTATTTCTCTCTGCTTTTCTCTCCATTTCCTTCCTCTATCCGCCTCTCTTTTTTATTCTCTCCTCCTCTTTATCCCTGGAATTAATATTTATTTGGACAATCTCTCAGTAAAAACTGCACCACAGGAATTTTGTTTTAAAAAGGGGGGGTTTTCTCCAAACAGCAGCAAGATGTGAACTGGAAACCCCTTCCCTCAGCTTGTTACACACTGACCTTTCCACAACCCCCAACATGTTTACAAACACTCCCTGGAGGTTCTTCAAACTTTATATCAAACTGTCTGACCATTCTGCTCAATATTGACCCCCCCGTCAATCTGGCACTGACCTGGGGTCTGAATTCAGACAGAGACACAGAGAGGTTTTAAAGTTCAAAGTTTTAAAATTCATTTATTACTGTCACAAGACTTATGACTGAGATGGGTTTAGGGCAGAGCTTACTAATACAAGGCCCAGATTGTAATAACTGAGAGAGGTTTAGGGCAGAGCTTACTAATACAAGGCCCAGATTGTAATAACTGAGAGAGGTTTAGGGCAGAACTTACTAATGCAAGGCCCAGATTGTAATAACTAAGAGAGGTTTAGGGCAGAGCTTACTATTACAAGGCCCAGATTGTAATAACTGAGAGCGGTTTAGGACAAAGATTACTGATACAAGGCCCAGATTGTAATAACTGAGAGAGGTTTAGGGTACAGATTAGTGATACAAGGCCCAGATTGCAATGACTGAGAGATTAGGGCAGAGATTACTGATACAAGGCCCAGGTTGTAACAATTAAGAGAGGTTTAGGGCAGAGTTTACTGATACAAGGCCCAGATTTTAATAACTGAGAGAGGTTTAGGACAAAGATTACTGATACAAGGCCCAGATTGTAATAACTGAGAGAGGTTTAGGATAGAGATTACTGATAGTATCCCAGATTGTAATAACTGAGAGAGGTTTAGGGCAGAGATTACTGATACAAGGTTTAATTTTAATCTCGCTTCCTCGGATGAACCAGTTCTGGTTAGATTGTGGGACGTTTGGGGGTGCTGGAGTTTAAAACCTTAGGGTTAAAATATCCCGGCTTTGTAATTAGTCACAAACATGTTAACACTTTGGTGGGTGGCAAAGAGTAAATTATTGATGAAACTGTCTGTAAGTTTGTTTTAAATTGAAAATAACAGGGGCTGGGAGACAGAGCGCTGTTCCTAATTGTTAAATAAAATTCACAGAGGCCTTTACAATTCAGTTTTCAGAAATTCAGATTTTCATTCCATCCTCTCCACAGCTTTTCCCCCCATTCTGTCATTTCTCTTGGTTTTACTCTGCATTTTCCGTCCTCTATCCGCCTCTCTTTTTTATTCCTTCCTCTTTATCCTGGAATTAATCATTATTTGGACAATCTCTCGTAAAAACTGCCACCACAGGGATTTGTATTTTAAAAAGGGGGGTTTTCTCCCAAACAGCAAAACAAGATGTGAACTGGAAACACCTTCCCTCAGCTTGTTACACACTGACCTTTCCACAACCCCCAACATGTTCACAAAACACTCCCTGGAGTTTCTTCCAACTTATATAAAACGTCTGTACATCTGCTCATACTGACCCCCCTCTCAATCTGGCACTGACCTGGGTCTGAATTCAGACAGAGACACATGAGAGGTTTTAAAGTTCAAAAAAACAAAAGTTTTTTTTTTTTTTTAATATTATTAATACGTCTCAAGATTATGACTGAGATGGGTTTAGGGCAGAGCTTACTAATACAAGGCCCAGATTGTAATAACTGAGATGGGTTTAGGGCAGAGCTTACTAATACAAGGCCAAGATTGTAATAACTGAGAGAGGTTTAGGGCAGAGATTACTGATACAAGGCCCAGATTGTAATAACTGAGAGAGGTTTAGGGCAGAGATTACTGATACAAGGCCCAGATTGTAATAACTGAGAGATGTTTATAGCAGCGATCATTGCTACAAGGCCTAGATTGTAATAACTGAGGGAGGTTTAGGACAAAGATTACTGATACAAGGCCCAGATTGTAATAACTGAGAGAGGTTCTGGGCACAGATTAGTGATAGAAGGCCCAGATTGCAATAACTGAGAGATTTCGGGCAGAGATTACTGATGCAAAGCACAGATTGTAAATACCGAGAGGCTTAGGGCAGAGATTACTGATACAAGGTCCAGATTGTAACATTTAAGAGAGGTTTAGGCCAGAGTTTACTGATACAAGGCCCGGACTGTAATAACTGAGAGAGGTTTATGCAGAGTTTACTGATACAAGGCCCAGATTGAATAACCAAGAGAGGTTTAGATCAGAGTTTACTGATACAAGGCCTAGATTGTAATTAGTGGAAGATGTTTAGGGCAGAAATTGATGATACAAGACCCATATTGTAAAAACTGAGAGAGGTTTAGGTTAGAGATTATTGATACAAGGCCCAGATTGTAACAGCAGGGAAGTTTAGGGCAGAGCTTACTGATAATAGGCACAGATTGTAATAACTGAGAGAAGTTTAATGCATAGATTAGTGATACAAGACACAGATTGTATAATCTGAGGGAGGTTTAGGGCAGAGTTTACTGACACAAGGCACAGATTGCAATAGCTGAGAGAAGTTTCGTGCAATGATTACTGATCCAAGCTTTGATTGTAATAACTGCGCGGGGTTTAGAGAAGAGTTTACTGATACAAGGACGAGATTCTAATAAGTGTGAGGAGTTTTGGGAAAAGGTTACACATATGAGGCCCAGATTATAAATTCTGAAAGATGTTTAGGGCAGAGTTTACAAATACAACCCCAAGTTTGTAATAACTGAAAGCAGTTTAGGGTAATGATTCCTGATACAAGGCCCAGATTGTAATAATTGAGAGAGGTTTAGGGCAGAGATTAATGATACAAGGTCCAGATTGTAATAATTGAGAGAGGTTTAGAGCAGAGATTACTGATACAAGGCCCAGATTGTAATAACTGAGAAAGGTTTAGGGCACAGATTAATGATACAAGGTCCAGATTGTAATAATTGAGAGAGGTTTAGGGCAGAGTTTACTGATGCAAGGTACATATTGAATAGCAGAATTAGGTTTAGATCAGAGATTACTGATATAAGCCCTAGATTGTAATATGTGGAAGATGTTTAGGACAGAAACTGATGATGCAAGGCCCAGATTGTAATAACTGGGAGTGTTTTACGGCAGAGATTACTGATACAAGGCCCAGATTGTAATAATTGAGAGAGACATAAAGTGTATGGATGCGGAGCTGTTACTCCCCTTAGTTGAAGGGTCAGTGATGAGGGGGACACAGGTTCAAGGTGAGGGACAGGAGGTTTAGGTGGGGATGTGAGGAAGAACTGTTTTACTCAGAGGGTGGTAAGGGTCTGGAATGTGCTGCCTGGAAGGCGGGGTAGAGGCAAGTTGTCTCACATCCTTTAAAAAGTCCCTGGATGAGCACTTGATCCATCATCACATTTCAGGGCTATGGGCCAAGTGCTGGGAAATGGGGTTCGGGCGGTAGGTTAGGTGGTTCACACGGGTCGGTACAGACTCGATGGGCTGATGTATGAATCTGTGATTGTGTGATGGGGAAATGTTTTTAACGCAGTGACTGCTGGGATCTGGAACGTAGTGTCTGAGCCGGAGGGGGAAGAAGATTCCATCCAGAGGAGATTGAATGGGAAGCTGAAGGGAAAATATTGACAGGGTTCCGGGGAGAGTTTGGGGGGAGTGGGAATAGTGAAACTGCTCTTGCAGGGTGTCCATCCTGGCTTGACGGGCTGAATGGCCTCCTGTGCTGTCCCCATTCTATGATTCACACACAAGTGAACCTCTCAGTGTCTATTAGGCCCCACTCGTTCCTCCCTGATCAGTTCCAGCATTTCAAGCTCAGATCCCAGTGCTTTATAGTTGGGGCAGTGAGGAGTAAAACACAAATAGGAATGAGTGTGTGGGAGTGTCAGTGTGGTTATGTTTCTGTGTTTCTATGTGTGTGAGGGAGAGTTTCTATGTGTGTGCATGTATTTCTGTGTGTGTGAACTTGTGTGTCTCCCGATGTGGATGTGTGTGTGTGTGTGTTTCTCTCTCTCTCTCTGTGTCTCAATGTGTGTATCTAACTCTGTGCCTGTGTGTCTCTCTCTCTGTATCTCAGTGTGTGTATCTAACTCTGTGCCTGTGTGTGTGTCTCTCTCTGTATCTCAGTGTGTGTATCTAACTCTGTGCCTGTGTGTGTGTGTGCCTGTGTGTGTCTGTCTGTGTGTGTCCGTGTGTGTGTGTGTGTGTTTGCCCTGATCTGTTTGAATGGTGGTATCGGCCTCCCTCTATGCGTCAAATGGCCAAAAACTGCACATGTTTGAGATTTAAATGCATTCACACACACACACACACACAGAAAGATATAAACAGTTTTGATGTATTTATTGACCATTTAATGTGACTGAATGCTTCACATTACAGTTTGCCATAGATACAGAAAATGAGACAGCATTGTAAGCAGCGAAGCTGGAAACATCAAATTGCAAAGAGTTTTTCATATTTAGTAAATGGACAAAACTGGTGGCGATGTTTCAATGCACGGAAATGTAAATTGATACAACTTAGATTTAAAAGGGATAGAACAACATATTTTAATAAATGATGGAAAGACAGAAACAGTGGAAGCCCCAGATGTTCCGATATTTCACAGCTGGATTCACACAATCCGCACAGCAATGTCTCTGATATTGTGGAATTGTTGTAAATGTGGTTAATCTCAGTCCGGAGGCTGCCTTCATGTTACAGAGTTAATCTGATCACTCTCATCGAAACAGCATCAACATTTCTGTACAATGTGAGTGAATCATAAACTCAATGAGTTCAGGTCCAATGTTTAAAATAACCAGTCACTTTTCTGTGGCTGCTTTGGGGAATGTCAGTGGAATCTAGTTTCCAGTCAAGTGTGAAGAATTGTATTGGGGAATCATTGGAAGCAGTTTCCATTGAGAACTTCCTGCATTCTGGAAATGTGTGGGATCTATTCAGAGATAGGAAATGGATGGATGAATAAAGATGCAGTTTGATGTTAATGACATGAGACTGTCTGCCTTGCAGATTCACAAGTTCCATGTGCTGAGAGAAAGGAATGATTAAACAATATCTACAATTCAAATTCTGCAGACAGGTGAAAAAGCAAGAGAACAACTGAATCCACAAACGCTGCCACAGACAGTATTCGAAACTTCAACTTCATGTTTTAATGTGAAGGGCTGATTGAAATAAACTCGAGGCCACACTGGGATGCTGAACTATTTGATTCCTGTTTTTTTTTCCCCAAACTTCTAAATAAAAATTTGCGTTGAAACATTCCTTGGACAGAGCAGGGGGAATTTAACTCTGGATTTAGCCCATGACAGTATTTGTGTTGGGAACATTTGATGAACGGTGCAGATTAAACATTATTCTTAACCACTGGAATTGAAGTTGGGGGCTGATTGAATCAAACATTGAAAATAATGAGGGAAAGGGAGAGGCTGATAAAGAACAAGTTTTTCTGCTGGTTGGGAATTCCAGGATTTGGGAATATTTGGGTGTTAGCCTCAGTTTAGAAATTGAGAATTGTAGGAATGAAAACATTGCCAGATGTGGTGTGGAGTTAGTTTGAAATAATCTTCTGCAAATGGCTATTGATGCTCAGTCACTTGTTATTATTTTAAATCTGGGGATTGATAGATTTCCCTTAGTGCAAAGGAGTAAAGAGACAGAGAGTTAGATCACAGATCAGCCAGGATCTTATTGAATATTGGAACAGGCTTTCAGGAAGATTGTTCCAGATTCCAAACACCCTCTTGGTGAAGTGATTTTCCACATTTCACTTCTGATCCATTTCCCCATCATTTCCAATCTGTGTCCTCTAGTTCATCACCATCTCTTGAGAGGGAAGAGTTTCTCACTCTTTAACCTGTCCATAACCCTTAGGATCTTCAATCTCTCTCTCAAGTCTCACCTCGGCCTTCTTTTCTCCGAGGAAAACAGTTCCAACCTCTCCGATCTACCCTCGTAGCTACGGATCTTAATCCCTGGGATCATTCTTGTGAGCCTGCTCTGTACGCTCTCCAATGTCTTCAAATCCCTCCTCAAGTACGGGGCCCGGAACTGGGTGCAGTCTCCTGCTGAGGCCTAACAAGTGTCTTATACAAGTTCAATATGAGCTCCTTCCTCTTGTACTCAATTCCTCCATTAATAAAAGCTGGGATACCGTATACTTCATTTCCTGCTCTCTCAAAGTGCCCTGCCACCTTCCTTAACGTATGGACATATTAGAATCATAGAATCCCTACAGTGCAGAAGGAGGCCATTCAGCCACTCGAGACTGTGCTAGCAACAATCCCACCCAGGCCGCATCACTGTAATGGGACATATTGACCCTGCTAATCCCTCTCACACTAAAGGGCAATTTTGAATGGCCAATCAGCCCAACCTGCACATCTTTGGTGTTGAGACATCCTTGCTCCTTTACTCAAGTTCTCTTACAGTGAAGGCCAACATACCATTCGCCTTCGTAACTGTTTGCTGGAGCTGCATGCTTGCTTTCAGTGTCTGGTGTACTAGGACACCCAGATCCCTCTGCACATCAACATTTCCCAATCTATCCCCATTTAAATAATCCTCTGCCAATCTGTTTCTCTGTCTGAAGTAGTTAAATCCACGTTTGTCCACGTTATACTGCATCTGTTTCACATTTACCCAATTTGCTGAAATCTCTGGGAATCATTCTAACATCCTTCTCACTACTCACATTCCCAACAAGCTTCATGGCATCAGCAAACTTGGAAAGATTATTTTTCCTTCCCTCGTCCAAATCACTGATGTCCATCTCGTGTGTGTCTCAGTGTCAGCTCGGAAACATGTACAGCACAGTCCCATCCTGTTTCTGTCTCTCTCTGCCTCTGGATCTTTATCTCTCTCTCTGTCTGAAATTAGAACAAAGAAAATTCCAGCACAGGAACAGGCCCTTCGGCCCCTCCAAGCCTGTACTGACCATGCTGCCTGAGTGAACTAAAACCCCCTACCCTTCCAGGGACCATATCCCTCTATTCCCATCCTCTTCATGGATTTGTCCAGACACCCCCTAATAGTCACAATCGTATCTGCTTCCACTCCCTCCCCCGGCAGTGAGTTCCAGGCACCCACCACCCTCTGTGTAAAAAAAACTTGCCTCGTACATCTCCTTTAAACCTTGCCCCTCACACCTTAAACCTCTGCCCCCCTAGTAATTGATTCTTTCACCCTGGGGAAAAAGCTTCTGACTCTCCACTCTGTCCGTGCCCCTCATAATCTTGTAGACTTCTATCAGGTCTCCCCTCACCCTCCATCATCCCAATGAGAACAAACCCAAGTTTCTCCAACCTCTCCTCATAGCTAATGCCCTTCATATCAGGGCAACATGCTGGGAACTCTTTTCTGTCCCCTCTCCAAAGCCTCCACATCCTGCTGGTGACAAAACCTTCCCTAAATAACTCTGACAACATTTCAATGGTGCTTCTTTGCCGCTGAAACACTTCGGGAGACGCTAAAGCCATGAATAGTGCTGGAGAAATCTCCGTTCCCCAAGCTGCTTGAGGATATTCAGAGTCAGTGTGTGACTTGGGTCAAAGATAGACCAGCCAGCTCTCTCCCTTAATCACACTGAGTGACTGTTTCACTTTTTACGATGAGCAGAAACGTTTCATCTCTCTTGTGTCTAATTCATTCCGATTCTGTCCCTGATATTAATCAGTTGTTCCATTCTGTAGGAGCTGGAATGTTCTCTCCGATGACCGAGAATCCGTTGAGAGGAGGATCCAGGTGGAACCTTTCTCTCCTGGAATCCATGGTTCCTGTTTGTTTCTTGTTGTCTTGTAGCTGATCGTGTGCGGAGAGAGCAGAGGGAAAAGGCTGAGTGGATTTGTAATGGACAGGGTTTGCTTTGATTCACAAACTGTACCTGAAGTGTACAGATGTGAAGGATTGAGATCGGAAAAGGACCATGGGGAGAACTGGAGCCTATTCTGTCCATCCAGATGTGTTGGGTCTTTGGAAGAGGAATCCAGTGAATCTCTATTTCCAGAAGGAGAAGGGATTCCCTCTCCATTATATATCTGTTTAGTTTTTGGCTCTCTGAGTGAGAGTGTGTGTACATATTCTTTCTCGATCTGCCTGTCTCTCAGTGCTCCCAGAATCTGTTTCTCTCTCCACAGATGCTGCCTGACCTGTTTGGGATGTTCTTATTTTCTGTTTCGGTATCTGAGGAGTGCGGGTGGTGCTGAACATTGTGCAATCATCAGCGAACATCCCACTTCAGACCCTGTGATGGTGGGAAGGACATTGATGGAGCAACTGAAGGTGGTTGGGGGCCCTGAGGACACTCACCCCTGGGGAAATCCAGAAGATGTTGATTTAAGGGGAGCTCTCAGAGCTCACATCAATACATGCAAGGTATTCATACAGTAAGAACTCAAAGAGGGGGGTTCACTGTGGTGTCCACAGCAGCCTGGTGTAATGTAGTCTTCACTGGGACAACTGAGAGTATAAACAGCGACAGGGTCGAGCGCAGTGATAACTGGGAAAGGAACGAATGTCGGGAATTCTCTGGCTCTTCACTAGTGGGGAATTCTCTGCTCTCGTTGCCCTGCCTCTGGATTCCTGCCAGCGTGAGGCTGCTTCAATGCGAAATCCCATCGACAGCAATAGGAGCAAAACCTCCATCCACTAGTGAACGGTGTGTCACCTCTCACTGCCCAGAAAGCTGCTGAGGGGAGGCCGGAGAATCCTCCAAAATATATTCAAAATAGTCACATTGGCAACAGCAGGAAAATATTACAACGCAAACTCAGTAATATTCACAAGGATATTCTCCAATCAGCTAAAGGACAGAGATTACTGTTACAAGGCCCAGATTGTAATAACTGAGACAGGCTTATGGCAGAGATTATTCACATAAGGCCCAGAATGTAATAACTGAGAGGTTTAGGGCAGTGATTACTGATAGAAGCCCAGATTGTAATGATTGAGAGAGGTTTAGGGCAGTGATTACTGATACAAGCCCAGATTGTAATGACTGAGAGAGGTTTAGTGCATAAATTACTGATACAAGGCCCAGATTGTAATCATAGAATCATAGAAAAGCTACAGCACACACAGGTCCTATAGCCCACAAGTTGCACTGATCATATCTCTACTGACTAGGCCTACCTATAACCCTCAATCCTATTAAATCCCATGTAATCATCCAGAAGACTTTTAAAAGGCCCTTAATATCAAGTATTAATATTTAGTTGGACAATCTCTCAGTCAAATCTTAGAAGGGGGAATCCTTGTCTCTTGTACTATTTAACGTCAACATTTTCTAGTATTTCAATTAATTAGATTCTGTCTCTTCCAAAGGAAATTGTATTTAGCTGACCAGTCTCTCAGTAAGATCTGAGGAAGAGGAATCCTGGTCTCTTGTGCTGTTTAATTTAAACATTTTTTAGCATTTAAATTAATTAGATTCTCTCTTTCTTCCCAAGGAATTAACATTTAGCTGAACAATCTCTCAGTGAGATCTGAGAAGGGGGAATCCTGGGCTCTTGTGCTGTTTAGTTGAAACATGTTTTGGTATTTTAATTAATTATTTTCTCTTCTCCCCAGGGATTTGAATTTTGAAGACTGCAATGGGACTGGGAATCCTTGGACAAGGGGCTTTTCTCCAGAGGAGGATGGATGGACTGAGTTCTGTTCTATAGGCCGCACGTGAGTTGTTGTCTCTTTATTATCCCGATCCAGGTTTAATTTTAATCTCGCTTCCTCGGATGAACCAGTTCTGGTTAGATTGTGGGGTTTGGGGGTGCTGGAGTTTAAAACCTTAGGGTTAAAATATCCCGGCTTTGTAATTAGTCACAAACATGTTAACACTTTGGTGGGTGGCAAAGAGTAAATTATTGATGAAACTGTCTGTAAGTTTGTTTTAAATCTAAAATAATAGGGGATGGGAGACAGAGCGCTGTTCCTAATTGTTAAATAAAATTCACAGAGGCCTTTGCAATTCAGTTTTCAGAAATTCAGATTTTCATTCCATCCTCTCCACAGCTTTTCCCCCATTCTGTCTATTTCTCTCTGCTTTTCTCTCCATTTCCTTCCTCTATCTGTCTCTCTTTTTTATTCTCCTCTTTATCCCTGGAATTAATATTTATTTGGACAATCTCTCAGTAAAAACTGCACCACAGGGATTTTGTTTTAAAAAGGGGGGGGTTTCTCCAAACAGCAACAAGATGTGAACTGGAAACCCCTTCCCTCAGCTTGTTACACACTGACCTTTCCACAACCCCCAACATGTTCACAAACACTCCCTGGAGTTTCTTCCAACTTTGTATCAGACTATCTGTCCATTCTGCTCAATACTGACCCCCCCCTCAATCTGGCACTGACCTGGGGTCTGAATTCAGACAGAGACACAGAGAGGTTTTAAAGTTCAAAGTTTTAATATTTATTTAATACTGTCTCAAGACTTATGACTGAGATGGGTTTAGGGCAGAGCTTACTAATACAAGGCCCAGATTGTAATAACTGAGAGAGGTTTAGGGCAGAGCTTACTAATACAAGGCCCAGATTGTAATAACTGAGAGAGGTTTAGGGCAGAACTTACTAATGCAAGGCCCAGATTGTAATAACTGAGAGAGGTTTAGGGCAGAGCTTACTAATACAAGGCCCAGATTGTAATAACTGAGAGAGGTTTAGGGCAGAGCTTACTAATGCAAGGCCCAGATTGTAATAACTGAGAGAGGTTTAGGGCAGAAATTACTAATGCAAGGCCCAGATTGTAATAACTGAGAGAGGTTTAGGGCAGAGCTTACTAATACAAGGCCCAGATTGTAATAACTGAGAGAGGTTTAGGGCAGAGATTACTGATACAAGGCCCAGATTGTAATAACTGAGAGAGGTTTAGGGCAGAGATTACTGATACAAGGCCCAGATTGTAATAACTGAGAGAGTTTAGGGCAGAGATTACTGATACAAGGCCCAGATTGTAATAACTGAGAGAGGTTTAGGGCAGAGATTACTGATACAAGGCCCAGATTGTAATAACTGAGAGAGGTTTAGGACAAAGATTACTGATACAAGGCCCAGATTGTAATAACTGAGAGAGGTTTAGGATAGAGATTACTGATAGTATCCCAGATTGTAATAACTGAGAGAGGTTTAGGGCAGAGATTACTGATACAGGTTTAATTTTAATCTCGCTTCCTCGGATGAACCAGTTCTGGTTAGATTGTGGGACGTTTGGGGGTGCTGGAGTTTAAAACCTTAGGGTTAAAATAGGGTTAAAATATCCCGGCTTTGTAATTAGTCACAAACATGTTAACACTTTGGTGGGTGGCAAAGAGTAAAGTATTGATGAAACTGTCTGTAAGTTTGTTTTAAATTGAAAATAACAGGGGCTGGGAGACAGAGCGCTGTTCCTAATTGTTAAATAAAATTCACAGAGGCCTTTGCAATTCAGTTTCCAGAAATTCAGATTTTCATTCCATCCTCTCCACAGCTTTTCCCCCATTCTGTCTATTTCTCTCTGTTATTCTCTGCATTTCCTTCCTCTATCCGCCTCTCTTTTTTATTCTCTCTTCCTCTTTATCCCTGGAATTAATATTTATTTGGACAATCTCTCAGTAAAAACTGCACCACAGGGATTTTGTTTTAAAAAGGGGGGGGGTTTCTCCAAACAGCAACAAGATGTGAACTGGAAACCCCTTCCCTCAGCTTGTTACACACTGACCGTTCCACAACCCCAAACATGTTCACAAACACTTCCCTGAGTTTCTTCAAACTTTATATCAAACTGTCTGTCCATTCTGCTCAATACTAACCCCTCTCAATCTGGCATGACCTGGGTCTGAATTCAGAAGAGACCACAGAGAGGTTTAAAGTTCAAAGTTTAATATTTATTTAATGACTGTCTCAAGACTTATGACTGAGAGAGGTTTAGGGCAGAGCTTACTAATACAAGGCCCAGATTGTAATAACTGAGAGAGGTTTAGGGCAGAGCTTACTAATGCAAGGCCCAGATTGTAATAACTGAGAGAGGTTTAGGGCAGAGATTACTGATACAAGGCCCAGATTGTAATAACTGAGAGAGGTTTACGGCAGAGATTACTGATACAAGGCAGATGGTAATAAAGAGAGAGGTTTACGGCAGAGCTTACTGATAACAATGCCCATATTGTAATGACTTTAGAGTTGTTTATAGCAGTCGCTCATTGTCTACAAGGCCTAGTGTATAACTGAGTGAGCTTTAGGACAAAGATTACTATACAAGGCCCAGATTGTAATAAAAAAAAAAAAAAATGGGAAAGGTTCAGGGCACAGATTAGTGATAGAAGGCCCAGATTGAAATAACTGAGAGATTTCGGGCAGAGATTACTGATGCAAAGCACAGATTGTAAATACCGAGAGGCTTAGGGCAGAGATTACTGATACAAGGCCCAGATTGTAACAATTAAGAGAGGTTTAGGCCAGAGTTTAATGATACAAGGCCCGGATTGTAATAACTGAGAGAGGTTTATGCCGAGTTTACTGATACAAGGCCCAGATTGAATAACCAAGAGAGGTTTAGATCAGAGTTTACTGATACAAGGCCTAGATTGTAATTAGTGGAAGATGTTTAGGGCAGAAATTGATGATACAAGGCCCAGATTGTAAAAACTGAGAGAGGTTTAGGTTAGAGATTATTGATACAAGGCCCAGATTGTAACAGCAGCGACGTTTAGGGCAGAGCTTACTGATAAAAGGCACAGATTGTAATAACTGAGAGAAGTTTAATGCAGAGATTAGTGATACAAGACACAGATTGTATAATCTGAGGGAGGTTTGAGGCAGAGTTTACTGACACAAGGCACAGATTGCAATAGCTGAGAGAAGTTTTGTGTAGTGATTACTGATCCAAGCTTTGATTGTAATAACTGAGCGGGGTTTAGAGAAGAGCTTACTGGTACAAGGACTAGATTCTAATAAGTGTGAGGGGTTTTGGGAAAAGATTACACATATGAGGCCCAGATTATAAATTCTGAAAGATGTTTAGGGCAGAGTTTACAAATGCAACCCCAAGTTTGTAATAACTGAAAGCAGTTTAGGGTAATGATTTCTGATGTAAGGCCGAGATTGTAATAATTGAGAGAGGTTTAGGGCAGAGATTACTGATACAAGGCCCAGATTGTAATAACTGAGAAAGGTTTAGGGCACAGATTAATGATACAAGGTCCAGATTGTAATAATTGAGAGAGGTTTAGGGCAGAGTTTACTGATGCAAGGTACATATTGAATAGCAGAAAGAGGTTTAGATCAGAGATTACTGATATAAGCCCTAGATTGTAATATGTGGAAGATGTTTAGGGCAGAAATTGATGATGCAAGGCCCAGATTGTAATAACTGGGAGTGTTTTACGGCAGAGATTACTGATACAAGGCCCAGATTGTAATAATTGAGAGAGACATAAAGTGTGTGGATGCGGAGCTGTTACTCCCCTTAGTTGAAGGGTCAGTGATGAGGGGAACACAGGTTCAAGGTAAGGGACAGGAGGTTTAGGTGGGGATGTGAGGAAGAACTGTTTAACCCAGAGGGTGGTGAGGGTTTGGAATGTGCTGTCTGGAAGGTGGGGTAGAGGCAAGTTGTCTCAAATCCTTTAAAAAGTCCCTGGATGAGCACTTGGCCCATCATCACATTCAGGGCTATGGGCCCAGTGCTGGGAAATGGGGTTCGGGCGGTATGTTAGGTGGTTCACACGGGTCGGGACAGACTTGATGGGCCGATGTATGAATCTGTGATTGTGTGATGGGGAAATGTTTTTAACGCAGTGACTGCTGGGATCTGGAACGTTGTGTCTGAGCCGGAGGAGGAAGAAGATTCCATCCAGAGGAGATTGAATGGGAAGCTGAAGGGAAAATATTGACAGGGTTCCGGGGAGAGGGTGGGGGGAGGGGGAATAGTGAAACTGCTCTTGCAGGGTGTCCATCCTGGCTTGACGGGCTGAATGGCCTCCTGTGCTGTCCCCATTCTATGATTCACACACAAGTGAACCTCTCAGTGTCTATTAGGCCCCACTAGTTCCTCCCTGATCAGTTCCAGCATTTCAAGCTCAGATCCCAGTGCTTTATAGTTGGGGCAGTGAGGAGTAAAACACAAATAGGAATGAGTGTGTGGGAGTGTCAGTGTGGTGATGTTTCTGTGTTTCTGGGTGTGTGAGGGAGAGTTTCTAAGTGTGTGCATGTATTTCTATGTGTGTGTGTGAGCTTGTGTGTCTCCCTGTGTGTCTGACAGAGATTGTGTGTCTTTCTGTGTCTCTGAGCTTGTGTGTCTATGAGTGTACATGTGTTTCTGTGTGTCTATGAGTGACTGTGTGTGTCTCTCTCTGTCTGGGTGTGTGACTGTGTATGTATCTGTGTCCGTGTCTCCATCTCTCTGAATATGTGTGTGTCATTCTGTCTCTATGTGAGTGCCTTTGTGTGGGTGTGTGTGGGTGTGCGTGTGGGTGTGGGTGTGCGTGTGGGTGTGTGTCAGCATGGATGAGTGTTTAAATCTCAATTATGTGCAGTTTTAGGCCATTTGACCCATTGAGCCTGCTCCACCACTCAAACAGATCATGGGAAACAGACACACACACACACAGAAATATACAGGTAGTTTTGATGTATTTATTGGCCATTTAATGTGACTGAAGGCTTCACATCGCAGTTTGCCATAGATACAGAAAATGAGACAGCATTGTAAGCAGCGTAGCTGGAAACATCAAATTGCAAAGAGTTTTTCATTTTTAGTAAATGGACAAAACTGGTGGCGATGTTTCAGTGCAGGGAAATGTAAATTGACACAATTTAGATTTAAAAGGGATAGAACAACGTACTTTAATAAATGATGGAAAGACAGAAACAGTGGAAGCTCCAAATGTTCCGATATTTCACAGCTGGATTCACACAATCCACACAGCAATGTCTCTGATATTGTGGAATTGTTTTAAATGTGGTTAATCTCAGTCCGGAGGCTGCCTGCATGTTACAGAGTTAATCTGATCACTCTCATCGAAACAGCATCAACATTTCTGTACAATGTGAGTGAATCATAAACACAATGAGTTCAGGTTCAATGTTTAAAATAACCAGTCACTTTTCTGTGGCTGCTTTGGGGAATGTCAGTGGAATGTAGTTTTCAGTGAAGTGTGAAGAATTGTATTGGGGAATCATTGGAAGCAGTTTCCATTAAGAGCTTCCTGCATTCTGGAAATGTGTGGGATCTATTCAGAGATAGGAAATGGATGGATGAATAAAGATGCAGTTTGATGTTAATGACATGAGACGGTCTGCCTTGAAGATTCACAAGTTCCATGTGCTGAGAGAAAGGAATGATTAAACAATATCCAAAATTCAAATTCTTCAGACAGGTGAAAAAGCAAGAGAACAACTGAATCCACAAACGCTGCCACAGACAGGATTCGAAACTTCAACTTCATGTTTTAATGTGAAGGGCTGATTGAAATAAACCCGAGGCCACACTGGGATGCTGAACTATTTGATTTCTGTATTTTTTCCCCAAACTTCAAAATACAAATTTGTGCTAAAACATTCCTTGGACAGAGCAGAGGGAATTTCACTCTGGATTTAGCCCATGACAGTATTGGTGTTGGGAACATTTGATGAACGGTGCAGATTAAACATTATTCTTAACCGCTGGAATTGAAGTTGGGGGCTGATTGAATCAAACATTGAAAATAATGAGGGAAAGGGAGAGGCTGATAAAGAACAAGTTTTTCTGCTGGTTGGCGATTCCAGGATTTGGGAATATTTGGGTATTAGCCTCAATTTAGAAATTGAGAATTGTAGAAATGAAAACATTGCCAGATGTGGTGTGGAGTTAGTTTGAAACAATCTTCTGCAAATGGCTATTGATGCTCAGTCACTTGTTATTATTTTAAATCTGGGGATTGATAGATTTCCCTTAGTGCAAAGGGGTAAAGAGACAGAGAGTTAGATCACAGATCAGCCAGGATCTTATTGAGTATTGGAACAGGCTTTCAGGAAGATTGTTCCAGATTCCAAACACCCTCTTGGTGAAGTGATTTTCCACATTTCACTTCTGATCCATTTCCACATCATTTCCAATCTGTGTCCCCTAGTTCATCAACATCTCTGTACATCAACATTTCCCAATCTATCCCCATTTAAATAATCCTCTGCCGTTCTGTTTCTCTGTCTGAAGTAGTTAAATCCACGTTTGTCCACGTTATACTGCATCTGTTTCACATTTACCCAACTTGCTGAAATCTCTGGGAATCATTGTAACATCCTTCTCACTACTCACATTCCCAACAAGCTTCATGGCATCAGCAAACTTGGAAAGATTATTTTTCCTTCCCTCGTCCAAATCACTGACGTCCATCTGTCTCAGTGTCAGCTCGGAAACATGTAAAGCACAGTCCCATCCTGTTTCTGTCTCTCTCTGCCTCTGGATCTTTATCTCTCTCTCTGTCTGAAATTAGAACAAAGAAAATTCCAGCACAGGAACGGGCCCTTCGGCCCCTCCAAGCCTGTACTGACCATGCTGCCTGAGTGAACTAAAACCCCCTACCCTTCCAGGGACCATATCCCTCTATTCCCATCCTATTCATGGATTTGTCCAGACACTCCCTAATAGTCACAATCGTATCTGCTTCCACTCCCTCCCCCGGCAGTGAGTTCCAGGCACCCACCACCCTCTGTGTAAAAAAAACTTGCCTCGTTCATCTCCTTTAAACCTTGCCCCTCGCACCTTAAACCTCTGCCCCCCTAGTAATTGATTCTTCCACCCTGGGGAATAAGCTTCTGACTCTCCACTCTGTCCGTGCCCCTCATAATCTTGTAGACTTCTATCAGGTCTCCCCTCACCCTCCATCATCCCAATGAGAACAAACCCAAGTTTCTCCAACCTCTCCTCATAGCAAATGCCCTCCAGACCAGGGTAACATCTTGTCCCCTTTTCTGTCCCATCTCCAAAGCCTCCACATCCTGCTGGTGACAAAACCTTCCCTAAATAACACTGACAACATTTCAATGGTGCTCCTTTGCCGGCGAAACACTTTTGGAGACCCTAAAGCCATCAATAGTGCTTTAGAAATCTCCGTTCCCCCAAACTGCTGTGAGGATATTCAGAGTCAGTGTGTGACTTGGGTCAAAGATAGACCAGCCAGCTCTCTCCCTTAATGACACTGAGTGACTGTTTCACTTTTTACGATGAGCAGAAACCTTTCATCTCTCTTGTGTCTAATCCATTCTGATTCTGTCCCTGATATTAATCAGTTGTTCCTTTCTGTAGGAGCTGGAATATCCTCTCCGGTGACGGAGAATCCATTGAGATGAGGATCCAGGTGGAACCTTTCTCTCCTGAAATCCATTATATATCTGTTTAGTTTTCGGCTCTCTGAGTGTGTGTGTGTGTACATATTCTTTCTCGATCTGCCTGTCTCTCAGTGTTCCCAGAATCTGTTTCTCTCTCCACAGATGCTGCCTGACCTGTTTGGGATGTTCTTACTTTCTGTTTCAGTATCTGAGGAGTGCGGGTGGTGCTGAACATTGTGCAATCATCAGCGAACATCCCACTTCAGAGCCTGTGATGGTGGGAAGGACATTGATGGAGCTGCTGAAGATGGTTGGGGGCCCTGAGGACACTTATCCCTGGGGAAATCCAGAAGATGTTCATTTAAGGGGATCTCTCAGGGCTCACATCAATCCATGCAAGGTATTCATGCAGTAAGAATTCAAAGAGGGGGGTTCACTGTGGTATCCACAGCAGCCTGGTGTAATGTAGTCTTCACTGGGACAATTGAGAGTATAAACAGCGACAGGGTCGAGCGCAGTGATAACTGGGAAAGGAGCGAATGTCGGGAATTCTCCGGCTCTTCACTAGTGGGGAATTCTCTGCTTTCGTTGCCCTGCCTCTGGATTCCTGCCAGCGTGAGGCAGCTTCATTGGGAAATCCCATCGACAGCAACAGGAGCAAAACCTCCCTCCACTAGTGAACGGTGTGTCACCTCTCACTGCCCAAAAAGCTGCTGAGGGGAGGCCGGAGAATCCCCCAAAATATATTCAAAATAGTCACATTGGCAACAGCAGGAAAATATTACATCGCAAA
>JAGIQG010000584.1:0-23084 GCA_024679065.1 Sphyrna mokarran
TAAAGAATGGAACACAGAGTGGTGACAGTTTAAAGAGTGGGAACACAGAGCAGTGGCAGTATAAAGAGTGGGAACACAGAGAGGTGACAGTTTAAAGAGTGGGAACACAGAGCGGTGACAGTTTAAAGAATGGAACACAGAGAGGTGACAGTTTAAAGAGTGAGAACACAGAGCAGCGACAGTATAAAGAATGGAACACAGAGAGGTGACAGTTTAAAGAGTGGGAACACAGAGCCGTGACAGTTTAAAGAATGGAACACAGAGAGGTGACAGTTTAAAGAACAGAAACACAGAGCGGCGATAGTTTAAAGAATGGAACACAGAGAGGTGACAGTTTAAAGAACGGAAACACAGAGCGGCGATAGTTTAAAGAATGGAACACAGAGAGGTGACAGTTTAAAGAACGGAAACACAGAGCGGCGATAGTTTAAAGAATGGAACATAGAGCAGTGACAGTTTAAAGAGTGGGAACAAAGAGCAGTGACAGTTTAAAGAATGGAACACAGAGCAGTGACAGTTTAAAGAACGGAAACACAGAGCGAGGATAGTTTAAAGAACGGAAACACAGAGTGGGGACAGTTTAAAGAACGGAAACACAGAGTGGGGACAGTTTAAAGAACGGAAACACAGAGTGGCGTCAGTTTAAAGAGTGGGAACACAGAGTGGTGACAGTTTAAAGAACGGAAACACAGAGCGAGGATAGTTTAAAGAATGGAACAAAGAGCGGCGTCAGTTTAAAGAGTGGGAACAAAGAGTGGTGACATTTTAAAGAGTGGGAACACAGAGTGGTGACAGTTTAAAGAACGGAAACACAGAGCGGCGTCAGTTTAAAGAGTGGGAACACAGAGTGGTGACAGTTTAAAGAGTGGGAACACAGAGTGGTGACAGTTAAAGAACGGAAACACAGAGCGGCGTCAGTTAAAGAGTGGGAACACAGAGTGGTGACAGTTTAAAGAGTGGGAACACAGAGCAGTGACAGTTTAAAGAACGGAAACACAGAGCAGCGACAGTTTAAACAACGGGAACACAGAGCAGTGACAGTTTAAATAGTGGGAACACAGAGCAGTGACAGTTTAAATAGTGGGAACACAGAGAAGTGGCAGTTTAAAGTGTGAGAACACAGAGCAGCGACAGTTTAAAGAGTGGGAACACAGAGCAGTGACAGTTTAAAGAGTGGGAACACAGAGCAGTGACTGTTTAAAGAGTGAGAACACAGACCAGTGACAGTTTAAAGAGTGAGAACACAGACCAGTGACAGTTTAAAGAGTGGGAACACAGAGCAGCGACTGTTTAAAGAATGAGAACATAGACCAGTGACAGTTTAAAGAGTGGGAACACAGAGCAGTGACAGTTTAAAGAGTGGGAACACAGAGCCGTGACAGTTTAAAGAGTGAGAACACAGAGCACTGGCAGTTTAAAGAAAGGAACACAGAGTGGTGACAGTTTAAAGAGTGACAACACAGAGCAGTGACAGTTTAAAGAATGGAACACAGAGCAGCGACAGTTTAAAGAGGGGGAGCAAAGAGCAGCGACAGTTTAAAGAACGGAAACACAGAGTGGTGACAGTTTAAAGAGTGAGAACACAGAGCGGCGACAGTTTAAAGTGTGAGAACACAGAGCAGCGAAAGTTTAAAGAATGGGAACACAGAGCGGCGTCAGTTTAAAGAACGGAAACACAGAGTGGTGACAGTTTAAAGAATGGGAACACAGAGTGGCGACAGTTTAAAGTGTGAGAACACAGAGCAGCGAAAGTTTAAAGAACGGGAACACAGAGTGGCGGCAGTTTAAAGAACGGAAACACAGAGCGGCATCAGTTTAAAGAATGGGAACACAGAGTGGTGACAGTTTAAAGTTTGAGAACACAGAGCGGTGTCAGTTTAAAGAATGGAACACAGAGCGGCGGCATTTTACAGAGTGAGAAGACAGAGCAGTGACAGTTTAAGGAGTGGGAACACCGAGCGGCGACAGTTTAAAGAGTGAGAACACAGACCAGTGAGTTTAAAGAGTGGGAACACAGAGCGGTGACAGTTTAAAGAGTGGGAACACAGAGCAGTGACAGTTTAAAGAGTGGGAACAAAGAGTGGTGACAGTTTAAAGAGTTGGAACACAGAGCAGTGACAGTTTAAAGAGTGGGAACACAGAGCAGCGACAGTTTAAAGAGTGGAACACAGAGTGGTGACAGTTTAAAGAACAGAACACAGAGCAGCGACAGTTTAAAGAGTGGGAACAAAGAGTGGTGACAGTTGAAAGAGTGAGAACACAGAGCGGCGACAGTTTAAAGAGTGGGAACACAGAGGGGCGACAATTTAAAGAATGGAACACAGAGTGGCGACAGTTTAAGGAGTGGAACACAGAGGGGCGACAGTTTAAAGAGTGGGAACACAGAGCAGTGAGAGTTTAAAGAGTGCGAACACAGAGCAGTGACAGTTTAAAGAGTGAGAACACAGACCAGTGACAATTTAAAGAGTGAGAACACAGACCAGTGACAGTTTAAAGAGTGCGAACACAAAGCAGTGACAGTTTAAAGAGTGAGAACACAGAGCAGCGACAGTTTGAAGAGTGGGAACACAAAGCAGCAACAGTTTGAAGAATGGAACACAGAGTGGCGACAGTTTAAAGAGCGGGAACACAGAAAGTGACAGTTTAAAGAGTAGGAACACAGAGCAGCGACAGTTTAAAGAGTGAGAACACAGAGCGGTGACAGTTTAAAGAACAGAACACAGAGCAGCAACAGTTTAAAGAGTGGGAACAAAGAGTGGTGACAGTTTAAAGAGTTAGAACACAGAGCAGTCACAGTTTAAAGAGTGGGAACACAGAGCAGCGACAGTTTAAAGAGTGGAACACAGAGTGGTGACAGTTTAAAGAGTGGGAACACAGAGCAGCGACAGTATAAAGAATGGAACACAGAGAGGTGACAGTTTAAAGAGTGGGAACACAGAGCAGTGACAGTTTAAAGAATGGAACACAGAGAGGTGACAGTTTAAAGAGTGAGAACACAGAGCAGCAACAGTATAAAGAATGGAACACAGAGAGGTGACAGTTTAAAGAGTGGGAACACAGAGCAGTGACAGTTTAAAGAATGGAACACAGAGAGGTGACAGTTTAAAGAACGGAAACACAGAGCGGCGATAGTTTAAAGAATGGAACACAGAGAGGTGACAGTTTAAAGAGTGGGAACACAGAGCAGTGACAGTTTAAAGAATGGAACACAGAGAGGTGACAGTTTAAAGAACGGAAACACAGAGCGGCGATAGTTTAAAGAATGGAACACAGAGCAGTGACAGTTTAAAGAGTGAGAACACAGAGCAGTGACAGTTTAAAGAACGGAAACACAGAGCGAGGATAGTTTAAAGAACGGAAACACAGAGTGGGGACAGTTTAAAGAACGGAAACACAGAGCGGTGACAGTTTAAAGAACGGAAACACAGAGCGGTGACAGTTTAAAGAACGGAAACACAGGGTGGCGTCAGTTTAAAGAGTGGGAACAAAGAGTGGTGACAGTTTAAAGAGTGGGAACAAAGAGTGGTGACATTTTAAAGAGTGGGAACACAGAGCGGTGAAAGTTTAAAGAACGGAAACACAGAGCGAGGATAGTTTAAAGAATGGAACAAAGAGCGGCGTCAGTTTAAAGAGTGGGAACAAAGAGTGGTGACATTTTAAAGAGTGGGAACACAGAGTGGTGACAGTTTAAAGAACGGAAACACAGAGCGGCGTCAGTTTAAAGAGTGGGAACACAGAGTGGTGACAGTTTAAAGAGTGGGAACACAGAGCAGCGACATTTTAAAGAAAGGAACACAGAGCAGTGACAGTTTAAAGAACGGAAACACAGAGCAGCGACAGTTTAAACAACGGGAACACAGAGCAGTGGCAGTTTAAAGAGTGAGAACACAGAGCAGCGACAGTTTAAAGAGTGGGAACACAGAGCAGTGACTGTTTAAAGAGTGAGAACACAGACCAGTGACAGTTTAAAGAGTGAGAACACAGACCAGTGACAGTTTAAAGAGTGGGAACACAGAGCACGACTGTTTAAAGAATGAGAACATAGACCAGTGACAGTTTAAAGAGTGGGAACACAGAGCAGTGACAGTTTAAAGAGTGGGAACACAGAGCCGTGACAGTTTAAAGAGTGACAACACAGAGCAGTGACAGTTTAAAGAATGGAACACAGAGCAGCGACAGTTTAAAGAGGGGGAGCAAAGAGCAGCGACAGTTTAAAGAACGGAAACACAGAGTGGTGACAGTTTAAAGAGTGAGAACACAGAGCGGCGACAGTTTAAAGTGTGAGAACACAGAGCAGCGAAAGTTTAAAGAATGGGAACACAGAGCGGCGTCAGTTTAAAGAATGGGAACACAGAGTGGCGACAGTTTAAAGAATGGGAACACAGAGCGGCGTCAGTTTAAAGAACGGAAACACAGAGTGGTGACAGTTTAAAGAATGGGAACACAGAGTGGCGACAGTTTAAAGTGTGAGAACACAGAGCGGTGTCAGTTTAAAGAATGGAACACAGAGCGGCGGCATTTTACAGAGTGAGAAGACAGAGCAGTGACAGTTTAAGGAGTGGGAACACCGAGCGGCGACAGTTTAAAGAGTGAGAACACAGACCAGTGAGTTTACAGAGTGCGAACACAGAGCGGTGACAGTTTAAAGAACAGAACACAGAGCAGTGACAGTTTAAAGAGTGGGAACACAAAGAAGCAACAGTTTAAAGAATGGAACACAGAGTGGCGACAGTTTAAAGAGTGAGAGCACATAGCGGTGACAGTTTAAAAAGCGGGAACAGAGAGTGGCGACAGTTTAAAGAGAGGGAATGCAGAGTGGCGACAGTTTAAAGAGTGAGAGCACAGAGTGGTGACAGTTTAAAGAGCGGGAACACAGAGTGGCGACAGTTTAAACAGAGGTAACAGAGAACGGTGACAGTTTAGAGAGTGGGAACACAGAGAGGTGGCAGGTTAAAGAGTGAAAAGACAGAGCAGCGACAGTTTAAAGAATGGAACACAGATTGGTGACAGTTTAAAGAGTGAGAACACAGAGTGGTGACAGTTTAAAGAATGGAACACAGAGTGGTGACAGTTTAAAGAGTGAGAACACAGAGCAGCGACAGTTTAAAGAATGGAACACAGAGTGGTGACAGTTTAAAGAGTGGGAACACAGAGTGGTGACAGTTTAAAGAATGGAACACAGAGTGCTGACAGTTTAAAGAGTGGAACACAGAGTGGTGACAGTTTAAAGAATGGAACACAGAGTGGTGACAGTTTAAAGAGTGAGAACACAGAGCAGCAACAGTTTAAAGAATGGAACACAGAGTGGTGACAGTTTAAAGAGCGGGAACACAGAGTGGTGACAGTTTAAAGAACGGAAACACAGAGCGGTGACAGTTCAAAGAGTGAGAACACAGAGCAGCGACAGTTTAAAGAATGGAACACAGAGTGGTGACAGTTTAAAGAGTGGGAACACAGAGCAGTGACAGCTTAAAGAGTGAGAACACAGAGAAGCGACAGTTTAAAGAGTGAGAACACAGAGCAGTGACAATTTAAAGAGTGGGAACACAGAGCAGCGACAGTTTAAAGAGTGGAACACAGTGTGGCAAAGGTTTAAAGAGCGGGAAGACAGAGCGGCGACAGTTTAAAGAGCGTGAACACAGACCAGTCAGCTTAAAGAGTACGAACACAGAGCGGCGAAAGTTTAAAGAACGGAACACAGAGCAGCGACAGTTTAAAGAGTGGGAACAAAGAGTGGTGACAGTTTAAAGAGTGAGAACACAGAGCAGTGACAGTTCAAAGAGTGAGAACATAGAGTGGTGACAGTTTAAAGAGTGAGAACACAGAGCAGCGACAGTTTAAAGAATGGAACACAGAGTGGTGACAGTTTAAAGAGTGGGAACACAGAGCAGTGGCAGTCTAAAGAGTGGGAACACAGAGCAGTGACAGTTTAAAGAGTGAGAACACAGAGCAGTGACAGTTTAAAGAATGGGAACACAGAGTGGTGACAGTTTAAAGAGTGAGAACACAGAGCAGCGACAGTATAAAGAATGGAACACAGAGCAGTGACAGTTTAAAGAATGGAACACAGAGAGGTAACAGTTTAAAGAACGGAAACACAGAGCGGCGATAGTTTAAAGAATGGAACACAGAGCAGTGACAGTTTAAAGAGTGGGAACAAAGAGCAGTGACAGTTTAAAGAATGGAACACAGAGCAGTGACAGTTTAAAGAACGGAAACACAGAGCGAGGATAGTTTAAAGAATGGAACAAAGAGCGGCATCAGTTTAAAGAGTGGGAACAAAGAGTGGTGACATTTTAAAAAATGGGAACACAGAGTGGTGACAGTTTAAAGAACGGAAACACAGAGCGGCGTCAGTTTAAAGAGTGGGAACACAGAGTGGTGACAGTTTAAAGAGTGAGAACACAGAGCAGCGACATTTTAAAGAAAGGAACACAGAGCAGTGACAGTTTAAAGAACGGAAACACAGAGCAGCGACAGTTTAATCAACGGGAACACAGAGCAGTGACAGTTTAAATAGTGGGAACACAGAGCAGTGGCAGTTTAAAGAGTCAGAACACAGAGCAGCGACAGTTTAAAGAGTGGGAACACAGAGCAGTGACAGTTTAAAGAGTGGAACACAGAGCAGGACAGTTTAAAGAGTGGGAACACAGAGCAGGCAGTTTAAAGATGGAACACAGAGCAGTGGCAGTTTAAAGAGTGAGAACACAGAGCAGCGACAGTTTAAAGAGTGGGAACACAGAGCAGTGACAGTTTAAAGAGTGGGAACACAGAGCAGTGGCAGTTTAAAGAGTGGGAACACAGAGCAGTGGCAGTTTAAAGAGTGAGAACACAGAGCAGCGACAGTTTAAAGAATGGAACACAGAGTGGTGACAGTTTAAAGATTGGGAACACAGAGCAGTGGCAGTGTAAAGAGTGAGAACGCAGAGCAGCGACAGTTTAAATAATGGAACACAGAGCAGTGACAGTTTACAGAACGGAAACACAGAGTGGTGACAGTTTAAAGAGTGGGAACACAGAGCAGTGACAGTTTAAAGAGTGGGAACACAGAGCAGCGACTGTTTAAAGAGTGAGAACACAGACCAGTGACAGTTTAAAGAGTGAGAACACAGACCAGTGACAGTTTAAAGAGTGGGAACACAGAGCAGCGACTGTTTAAAGAGTGAGAACACAGACCAGTGACAGTTTAAAGAGTGGGAACACAGAGCAGTGACAGTTTAAAGAGTGGGAACACAGAGCCGTGACAGTTTAAAGAGTGAGAACACAGAGCACTGGCAGTTTAAAGAATGGAACACAGAGTGGTGACAATTTAAAGAGTGACAACACAGAGCAGTGACAGTTTAAAGAATGGAACACAGAGCAGCGACAGTTTAAAGAGGGGGAGCAAAGAGCAGCGACAGTTTAAAGAACGGAAACACAGAGTGGTGACAGTTTAAAGAGTGAGAACACAGAGCGGCGACAGTTTAAAGTGTGAGAACACAGAGCAGCGAAAGTTTAAAGAATGGGAACACAGAGTGGCGGCAGCTTAAAGAACGGAAACACAGAGCGGCATCAGTTTAAAGAATGGGAACACAGAGTGGCGACAGTTTAAAGAACGGAAACACAGAGCGGTGACAGTTTAAAGATTGGGAACACAGAGCAGCGACAGTTTAAAGAGTGGGAACACAGAGCAGCGACAGTTTAAAGAGTGGGAACACAGAGCAGTGACAGTTTAAAGAGTGGGAACACAGAGCAGTGGCAGTTTAAAGTGTGAGAACACAGAGCAGCGACAGTTTAAAGAATGGGAACACAGAGTGGTGACAGTTTAAAGTGTGAGAACACAGAGCGGTGTCAGTTTAAAGAACGGAAACACAGAGTGGTGACAGTTTAAAGAACGGAAACAAAGAGCGGTGACAGTTCAAAGAGTGAGAACACAGAGGGGCGACAGTTTAAAGACTGGGAACACAGAGCAGTGACAGTTTAAAGGATGAGAACACAGAGCAGTGACAGTTTAAAGAGTGGGAACACAGAGCAGTGACAGTTTAAAGAGTGCGAACACAGAGCAGTGACAGTTTAAAGAGTGCGAACACAGAGCAGTGACAGTTTAAAGAGTGAGAACACAGACCAGTGACAGTTTAAAGAGTGAGAACACAGACCAGTGACAGTTTACAGAGTGAGAACACAGACCAGTGACAGTTTAAAGAGTGCGAACACAGAGCTGTGACAGTTTAAAGAGTCAGAACACAAAGCAGTGACAGTTTAAAGAATGAGAACACAGAGAAGCGACAGTTTAAAAAGTGGGAACACAGAGCAGTGACAGTTTAAAAAGTGGGAACACCGAGCAGTGACAGTTTAAAAAGTGGGAACACAGAGCAGTGACAGTTTAAAGAGTGAGAAGACAGAGCAGCGACAGTTTAAAGAGTGGGAACACAAAGCAGCAACAGTTTGAAGAATGGAACACAGAGTGGCGACATTTCAAAGAGCGGGAACACAGAAAGTAACAGTTTAAAGAGTAGGAACACAGAGCAGTGACAGTTTAAAGAGTGAGAACACAGAGCGGTGACAGTTTAAAGAACAGAACACAGAGCAGCGACAGTTTAAAGAGTGGGAACAAAGAGTGGTGACAGTTTAAAAAGTTAGAACACAGAGCAGCGACAGTTTAAAGAGTGGAACACAGAGTGGTGACAGTTTGAAGAGCGGGAACACAGAGGGGCGTCAGTTTGAAGAGTGAGAACACAGACCAGTGACAGTTTAAAGAGTGAGAACAGAGAGCAGTGACAGTTTAAAGAGTGAGAGCACAGAACAGTGCCAGTTTAAAGAGTGAGAACACAGAGCAGTGACAGTTTAAATAGTGAGAACACAGAGCAGTGACAGTTTAAATAGTGAGAACACAGAGCAGTGACAGTTTAAAGAGTGAGAACACAGACCAGTCAGTTTAAAGAGTACGAAAACAGAGCGGCGACAGTTTAAAGAACGGAACACAGAGCAGCGACAGTTTAAAGAATGGAACACAGAGTGGTGACAGTTTAAAGAGCAGGAACACAGAGTGGTGACAGTTTAAAGAACGGAAACACAGAGCGGTGACAGTTCAAAGAGTGAGAACACAGAGCAGCGACAGTTTAAAGAATGGAACACAGAGCGGCGACAGTTTAAAGAGTGAGAACACAGACCAGTCAGTTTAAAGAGTACGAACACAGAGCGGCGAAAGGTTAAAGAACGGAACACAGAGCAGCGACAGTTTAATGAGTGGGAACAAAGAGTGGTGACAGTTTAAAGAGTGAGAACACAGAGCAGTGACAGTTCAAAGAGTGAGAACATAGAGTGGTGACAGTTTAAAGAGTGAGAACACAGAGCAGCGACAGTTTAAAGAATGGAACACAGAGTGGTGACAGTTTAAAGAGTGGGAACACAGAGCAGTGGCAGTCTAAAGAGTGGGAACACAGAGCAGTGACAGTTTAAAGAGTGAGAACACAGAGCAGTGACAGTTTAAAGAATGGGAACACAGAGTGGTGACAGTTTAAAGAGTGGGAACACAGAGCAGTGACAGTTTAAAGAATGGAACACAGAGAGGTGACAGTTTAAAGAGTGGGAACACAGAGCAGTGACAGTATAAAGAATGGAACACAGAGAGGTGACAGTTTAAAGAGTGGGAACACAGAGCAGTGACAGTTTAAAGAATGGAACACAGAGAGGTGACAGTTTAAAGAGTGAGAACACAGAGCAGCGACAGTATAAAGAATGGAACACAGAGAGGTGACAGTTTAAAGAGTGGGAACACAGAGCGGTGACAGTTTAAAGAATGGAACACAGAGAGGTGACAGTTTAAAGAACGGAAACACAGAGCGGCGATAGTTTAAAGAATGGAACACAGAGAGGTGACAGTTTAAAGAAGGAAACAGACGGCGATAGTTTAAAGAATGGAACATAGAGCGGGACAGTTTAAAGAACGGAAACACAGAGCGAGGATAGTTTAAAGAACGGACACAGAGTGGGGACAGTTTAAAGAACGGAAACACAGAGTGGGACAGTTTAAAGAACGGAAACACAGAGTGGCGACAGTTTAAAGAACGGAAAAACAGAGTGGTGACAGTTTAAAGAGTGGGAACACAGAGTGGCGACAATTTAAAGAACGGAAACACAGAGTGGCGACAGTTTAAAGAATGGGAACACAGAGTGGTAACAGTTTAAAGAATGGGAACACAGAGTGGCGACACTTTAAAGAACGGAAACACAGAGTGGCGACAGTTTAAAGAATGGGAACACAGAGTGGCGACAGTTTAAAGAACGGAAACACAGAGCGGTGACAGTTTAAAGAACGGAAACACAGAGTGGTGACAGTTTAAAGAACGGAAACACAGAGTGGTGACAGTTTAAAGAATGGGAACAGAGAGCGGTGACAGTTTAAAGAACGGAAACACAGAGCGGTGACAGTTTAAAGAGCGGGAACACAGAAAGTGACAGTTTAAAGAGTAGGAACACAGAGTGGCGACAGTTTAAAGAGCGGGAACACAGAAAGTGACAGTTTAAAGAGTAGGAACACAGAGCAGCGACAGTTTAAAGAGTGAGAACACAGAGCGGTGACAGTTTAAAGAACGGAAACACAGAGCGGTGACAGTTTAAAGAATGGGAACACAGAGTGGCGACAGTTTAAAGAACGGAAACACAGAGCGGTGACAGTTTAAAGAACGGGAACACAGAGTGGTAACAGTTTAAAGAATGGGAACACAGAGCGGTGACAGTTTAAAGAACGGAAACACAGAGCGGTGACAGTTTAAAGAATGGGAACACAGAGTGGCGACAGTTTAAAGAGCGGGAACACAGAAAGTGACAGTTTAAAGAGTAGGAACACAGAGCAGCGACAGTTTAAAGAGTGAGAACACAGAGCGGTGACAGTTTAAAGAAGAGAACACAGAGCAGGGACAGTTTAAAGAGTGGGAGCAAAGAGTGGTGACAGCTTAATGAGTTAGAACACAGAGCAGTGACAGTTTAAAGAGTGGGAACACAGAGCAGCGACAGTTTAAAGAGTGGAACACAGAGTGGTGAAAGTTTAATGAGCGGGAACACAGAGGGGGGTCAGTTTGAAGAGTGAGAACACAGACCAGTGACAGTTTAAAGAGTGAGAACAGAGAGCAGTGACAGTTTGAAGAGTGAGAGCACACAACAGAGACAGTTTAAAGAGTGAGAACACAGAGCAGTGACAGTTTAAAGAGTGAGAACACAGAGCAGTGACACTTTAAAGAGTGAGAACACAGAGCAGTGACAGTTTAAAGAGTGGGAACACAGAGAAGCGACAGTTTAAATAGTGAGAACACAGAGTGGCGACAGTTTAAAGAGTGAGAACACAGTGCGGTGACAGTTCAAAGAGTGAGAACACAGAGCGGCGACAGTTTAAAGAGTGGGAACACAGAGGGGCGACAATTTAAAGAATGGAACACAGAGTGGCGACAGTTTAAGGAGTGGAACACAGAGGGGCGACAGTTTAAAGAGTGAGAACACAGACCAGTGACAGTTTAAAGAGTGAGAACACAGACCAGTGACAGTTTAAAGAGTGGGAACGCAGAGCAGTGACAGTTTAAAGAATGAAAACACAGAGCAGTGACAGTTTAAAGAGTGGGAACACAGAGCAGTGAGAGTTTAAAGAGTGCGAACACAGAGCAGTGACAGTTTAAAGAGTGAGAACACAGACCAGTGACAATTTAAAGAGTGAGAACACAGACCAGTGACAGTTTAAAGAGTGCGAACACAAAGCAGTGACAGTTTAAAGAGTGAGAACACAGAGCAGCGACAGTTTGAAGAGTGGGAACACAAAGCAGCAACAGTTTGAAGAATGGAACACAGAGTGGCGACAGTTTAAAGAGCGGGAACACAGAAAGTGACAGTTTAAAGAGTAGGAACACAGAGCAGCGACAGTTTAAAGAGTGAGAACACAGAGCGGTGACAGTTTAAAGAACAGAACACAGAGCAGCGACAGTTTAAAGAGTGGGAACACAGAGCAGTGACAGTTTAAAGAGTGGGAACAAAGAGTGGTGACAGTTTAAAGAGTTAGAACACAGAGCAGTCACAGTTTAAAGAGTGGGAACACAGAGCAGCGACAGTTTAAAGAGTGGAACACAGAGTGGTGACAGTTTAAAGAGCGGAACACAGAGTGGTGACAGTTTAAAGAGCGGGAACACAGAGGGGCGTCAGTTTGAAGAGTGAGAACACAGACCAGTGACAGTTTAAAGAGTGAGAACAGAGAGCAGTGACAGTTTAAAGAGTGAGAGCACAGAACAGTGACAGTTTAAAGAGTGAGAACACAGAGCAGTGACAGTTTAAAGAGTGAGAACACAGAGCAGTGACAGTTTAAAGAGTGAGAACACAGAGCAGTGACAGTTTAAAGAATGGGAACACAGAGAAGCGACAGTTTAAAGAGTGAGAACACAGAGCGGTGACAATTTAAAGAGTGGGAACACAGAACAGTGACAGTTTAAAGAGTGAGAACACAGACCAGTGACAGTTCAAAGCGTGAGAACACAGAGCAGTGACAGTTTAAAGAATGAGAACACAGAGCAGTGACAGTTTAAAGAGTGGGAACACAGAGCAGTGGCAGTCTAAAGAGTGGGAACACAGAGCAGTGACAGTTTAAAGAGTGAGAACACAGAGCAGTGACAGTTTAAAGAATGGGAACACAGAGTGGTGACAGTTTAAAGAGTGGGAACACAGAGCAGTGACAGTTTAAAGAATGGAACACAGAGAGGTGACAGTTTAAAGAGTGGGAACACAGAGCAGTGACAGTATAAAGAATGGAACACAGAGAGGTGACAGTTTAAAGAGTGGGAACACAGAGCAGTGACAGTTTAAAGAATGGAACACAGAGAGGTGACAGTTTAAAGAGTGAGAACACAGAGCAGCGACAGTATAAAGAATGGAACACAGAGAGGTGACAGTTTAAAGAGCGGAAACACAGAGCGGCGATAGTTTAAAGAATGGAACACAGAGAGGTGACAGTTTAAAGAACGGAAACACAGAGCGGCGATAGTTTAAAGAATGGAACACAGAGCAGGGACAGTTTAAAGAACGGAAACACAGAGCGAGGATAGTTTAAAGAACGGAAACACAGAGTGGGGACAGTTTAAAGAACGGAAACACAGAGTGGGGACAGTTTAAAGAACGGAAACACAGAGTGGGGACAGTTTAAAGAATGGAACACAGAGCAGTGACAGTTTAAAGAACGGAAACACAGAGTGGGGACAGTTTAAAGAACGGAAACACAGAGCGGTGACAGTTTAAAGAACGGAAACACAGAGTGGCGTCAGTTTAAAGAGTGGGAACAAAGAGTGGTGACATTTTAAAGAGTGGGAACACAGAGTGGTGACAGTTTAAAGAACGGAAACACAGAGCGAGGATAGTTTAAAGAATGGAACAAAGAGCGGCGTCAGTTTAAAGAGTGGGAACAAAGAGTGGTGACATTTTAAAGAGTGGGAACACAGAGTGGTGACAGTTTAAAGAACGGAAACACAGAGCGGCGTCAGTTTAAAGAGTGGGAACACAGAGCACTGGCAGTTTAAAGAAAGGAACACAGAGCCGTGACAGTTTAAAGAGTGAGAACACAGAGCACTGGCAGTTTAAAGAAAGGAACACAGAGTGGTGACAGTTAAAAGAGTGACAACACAGAGCAGTGACAGTTTAAAGAATGGAACACAGAGCAGTGACAGTTTAAAGAGGGGGAGCAAAGAGCAGCGACAGTTTAAAGAACGGAAACACAGAGTGGTGACAGTTTAAAGAGTGAGAACACAGAGCGGCGACAGTTCAAAGTGTGAGAACACAGAGCAGCGAAAGTTTAAAGAATGGGAACACAGAGCGGCGTCAGTTTAAAGAACGGAAACACAGAGTGGTGACAGTTTAAAGAATGGGAACACAGAGTGGCGACAGTTTAAAGTGTGAGAACACAGAGCAGCGAAAGTTTAAAGAATGGGAACACAGAGTGGCGGCAGTTTAAAGAACGGAAACACAGAGCGGCATCAGTTTAAAGAATGGGAACACAGAGTGGTGACAGTTTAAAGTGTGAGAACACAGAGCGGTGTCAGTTTAAAGAATGGAACACAGAGCGGCGGCATTTTACAGAGTGAGAAGACAGAGCAGTCACAGTTTAAGGAGTGGGAACACCGAGCGGCGACAGTTTAAAGAGTGAGAACACAGACCAGTGAGTTTACAGAGTGCGAACACAGAGCGGTGACAGTTTAAAGAAGAGAACACAGAGCAGCGACAGTTTAAAGAGTGGGAACAAAGAGTGGTGACAGTTTAAAGAGTTAGAACACAGAGCAGTGACAGGTTTAAAGAGTGGGAACACAGAGCAGCGACAGTTTAAAGAGTGGAACACAGAGTGGTGACAGTTTAAAGAACAGAACACAGAGCAGCGACAGTTTAAAGAGTGGGAACAAAGAGTGGTGACAGTTGAAAGAGTGAGAACACAGAGCGGCGACAGTTTAAAGAGTGGGAACACAGAGGGGCGACAATTTAAAGAATGGAACACAGAGTGGCGACAGTTTAAGGAGTGGAACACAGAGGGGCGACAGTTTAAAGAGTGGGAACACAGAGCAGTGAGAGTTTAAAGAGTGCGAACACAGAGCAGTGACAGTTTAAAGAGTGGAACACAGACAGGACAATTTAAAGATGGAACACAGAGTGACAGTTTAAAGAGTGGAACACAAGCGTGACAGTTTAAAGAGTGAGAACACAGAGCAGCGACAGTTTGAAGAGTGGGAACACAAAGCAGCAACAGTTTGAAGAATGGAACACAGAGTGGCGACAGTTTAAAGAGCGGGAACACAGAAAGTGACAGTTTAAAGAGTAGGAACACAGAGCAGCGACAGTTTAAAGAGTGAGAACACAGAGCGGTGACAGTTTAAAGAACAGAACACAGAGCAGCGACAGTTTAAAGAGTGGGAACAAAGAGTGGTGACAGTTTAAAGAGTTAGAACACAGAGCAGTCACAGTTTAAAGAGTGGGAACACAGAGCAGCGACAGTTTAAAGAGTGGAACACAGAGTGGTGACAGTTTAAAGAGTGGGAACACAGAGCAGCGACAGTATAAAGAATGGAACACAGAGAGGTGACAGTTTAAAGAGTGGGAACACAGAGCAGTGACAGTTTAAAGAATGGAACACAGAGAGGTGACAGTTTAAAGAGTGAGAACACAGAGCAGCGACAGTATAAAGAATGGAACACAGAGAGGTGACAGTTTAAAGAGTGGGAACACAGAGCCGTGACAGTTTAAAGAATGGAACACAGAGAGGTGACAGTTTAAAGAACAGAAACACAGAGCGGCGATAGTTTAAAGAATGGAACACAGAGAGGTGACAGTTTAAAGAACGGAAACACAGAGCGGCGATAGTTTAAAGAATGGAACATAGAGCAGTGACAGTTTAAAGAGTGGGAACAAAGAGCAGTGACAGTTTAAAGAATGGAACACAGAGCAGTGACAGTTTAAAGAACGGAAACACAGAGCGAGGACAGTTTAAAGAACGGAAACACAGAGTGGGGACAGTTTAAAGAACGGAAACACAGAGTGGGGACAGTTTAAAGAACGGAAACACAGGGTGGCGTCAGTTTAAAGAGTGGGAACAAAGAGTGGTGACATTTTAAAGAGTGGGAACACAGAGTGGTGACAGTTTAAAGAACGGAAACACAGAGCGGCGTCAGTTTAAAGAGTGGGAACACAGAGTGGTGACAGTTTAAAGAGTGGGAACACAGAGCAGCGACATTTTAAAGAAAGGAACACAGAGCAGTGACAGTTTAAAGAACGGAAACACAGAGCAGCGACAGTTTAAACAACGGGAACACAGAGCAGTGACAGTTTAAATAGTGGGAACACAGAGCAGTGGCAGTTTAAAGAGTGAGAACACAGAGCAGCGACAGTTTAAAGAGTGGGAACACAGAGCAGTGACAGTTTAAAGAGTGGGAACACAGAGCAGTGACTGTTTAAAGAGTGAGAACACAGACCAGTGACAGTTTAAAGAGTGAGAACACAGACCAGTGGCAGTTTAAAGAGTGGGAACACAGAGCAGCGACTGTTTAAAGAATGAGAACATAGACCAGTGACAGTTTAAAGAGTGGGAACACAGAGCAGTGACAGTTTAAAGAGTGGGAACACAGAGCCGTGACAGTTTAAAGAGTGAGAACACAGAGCACTGGCAGTTTAAAGAATGGAACACAGAGTGGTGACAATTTAAAGAGTGACAACACAGAGCAGTGACAGTTTAAAGAATGGAACACAGAGCAGCGACAGTTTAAAGAGGGGGAGCAAAGAGCAGCGACAGTTTAAAGAACGGAAACACAGAGTGGTGACAGTTTAAAGAGTGAGAACACAGAGCGGCGACAGTTTAAAGTGTGAGAACACAGAGCAGCGAAAGTTTAAAGAATGGGAACACAGAGCGGCGTCAGTTTAAAGAATGGGAACACAGAGTGGCGACAGTTTAAAGAATGGGAACACAGAGCGGCGTCAGTTTAAAGAACGGAAACACAGAGTGGTGACAGTTTAAAGAATGGGAACACAGAGTGGCGACAGTTTAAAGTGTGAGAACACAGAGCGGTGTCAGTTTAAAGAATGGAACACAGAGCGGCGGCATTTTACAGAGTGAGAAGACAGAGCAGTGACAGTTTAAGGAGTGGGAACACCGAGCGGCGACAGTTTAAAGAGTGAGAACACAGACCAGTGAGTTTACAGAGTGCGAACACAGAGCGGTGACAGTTTAAAGAACAGAACACAGAGCAGCGACAGTTTAAAGAGTGGGAACAAAGAGTGGTGACAGTTGAAAGAGTGAGAACACAGAGCAGTGACAGTTTAAAGAGTGGGAACACAAAGAAGCAACAGTTTAAAGAATGGAACACAGAGTGGCGACAGTTTAAAGAGTGAGAGCACATAGCGGTGACAGTTTAAAAAGCGGGAACAGAGAGTGGCGACAGTTTAAAGAGAGGGAATGCAGAGTGGCGACAGTTTAAACAGAGGTAACAGAGAACGGTGACAGTTTAGAGAGTGGGAACACAGAGAGGTGGCAGGTTAAAGAGTGAAAAGACAGAGCAGCGACAGTTTAAAGAATGGAACACAGATTGGTGACAGTTTAAAGAGTGAGAACACAGAGTGGTGACAGTTTAAAGAATGGAACACAGAGTGGTGACAGTTTAAAGAGTGAGAACACAGAGCAGCGACAGTTTAAAGAATGGAACACAGAGTGGTGACAGTTTAAAGAGTGGGAACACAGAGTGGTGACAGTTTAAAGAATGGAACACAGAGTGCTGACAGTTTAAAGAGTGGAACACAGAGCAGCGACAGTTTAAAGAATGGAACACAGAGTGGTGACAGTTTAAAGAGTGGGAACACAGAGTGGTGACAGTTTAAAGAATGGAACACAGAGTGGTGACAGTTTAAAGAGTGAGAACACAGAGCAGCAACAGTTTAAAGAATGGAACACAGAGTGGTGACAGTTTAAAGAGCGGGAACACAGAGTGGTGACAGTTTAAAGAACGGAAACACAGAGCGGTGACAGTTCAAAGAGTGAGAACACAGAGCAGCGACAGTTTAAAGAATGGAACACAGAGTGGTGACAGTTTAAAGAGTGGGAACACAGAGCAGTGACAGCTTAAAGAGTGAGAACACAGAGAAGCGACAGTTTAAAGAGTGAGAACACAGAGCAGTGACAATTTAAAGAGTGGGAACACAGAGCAGCGACAGTTTAAAGAGTGGAACACAGTGTGGCAAAGGTTTAAAGAGCGGGAAGACAGAGCGGCGACAGTTTAAAGAGCGTGAACACAGACCAGTCAGCTTAAAGAGTACGAACACAGAGCGGCGAAAGTTTAAAGAACGGAACACAGAGCAGCGACAGTTTAAAGAGTGGGAACAAAGAGTGGTGACAGTTTAAAGAGTGAGAACACAGAGCAGTGACAGTTCAAAGAGTGAGAACATAGAGTGGTGACAGTTTAAAGAGTGAGAACACAGAGCAGCGACAGTTTAAAGAATGGAACACAGAGTGGTGACAGTTTAAAGAGTGGGAACACAGAGCAGTGGCAGTCTAAAGAGTGGGAACACAGAGCAGTGACAGTTTAAAGAGTGAGAACACAGAGCAGTGACAGTTTAAAGAATGGGAACACAGAGTGGTGACAGTTTAAAGAGTGAGAACACAGAGCAGCGACAGTATAAAGAATGGAACACAGAGCAGTGACAGTTTAAAGAATGGAACACAGAGAGGTAACAGTTTAAAGAACGGAAACACAGAGCGGCGATAGTTTAAAGAATGGAACACAGAGCAGTGACAGTTTAAAGAGTGGGAACAAAGAGCAGTGACAGTTTAAAGAATGGAACACAGAGCAGTGACAGTTTAAAGAACGGAAACACAGAGCGAGGATAGTTTAAAGAATGGAACAAAGAGCGGCATCAGTTTAAAGAGTGGGAACAAAGAGTGGTGACATTTTAAAGAGTGGGAACACAGAGTGGTGACAGTTTAAAGAGTGGGAACAAAGAGCAGTGACAGTTTAAAGAATGGAACACAGAGCAGTGACAGTTTAAAGAACGGAAACACAGAGCGAGGATAGTTTAAAGAATGGAACAAAGAGCGGCATCAGTTTAAAGAGTGGGAACAAAGAGTGGTGACATTTTAAAGAGTGGGAACACAGAGTGGTGACAGTTTAAAGAACGGAAACACAGAGCGGCGTCAGTTTAAAGAGTGGGAACACAGAGTGGTGACAGTTTAAAGAGTGAGAACACAGAGCAGCGACATTTTAAAGAAAGGAACACAGAGCAGTGACAGTTTAAAGAACGGAAACACAGAGCAGCGACAGTTTAATCAACGGGAACACAGAGCAGTGACAGTTTAAATAGTGGGAACACAGAGCAGTGGCAGTTTAAAGAGTCAGAACACAGAGCAGCGACAGTTTAAAGAGTGGGAACACAGAGCAGTGACAGTTTAAAGAGTGGGAACACAGAGCAGTGGCAGTTTAAAGAGTGAGAACACAGAGCAGCGACAGTTTAAAGAGTGGGAACACAGAGCAGTGACAGTTTAAAGAACGGAAACACAGAGCAGCGACAGTTTAAACAACGGGAACACAGAGCAGTGACAGTTTAAATAGTGGGAACACAGAGCAGTGACAGTTTAAATAGTGGGAACACAGAGAAGTGGCAGTTTAAAGTGTGAGAACACAGAGCAGCGACAGTTTAAAGAGTGGGAACACAGAGCAGTGACAGTTTAAAGAGTGGGAACACAGAGCAGTGACTGTTTAAAGAGTGAGAACACAGACCAGTGACAGTTTAAAGAGTGAGAACACAGACCAGTGACAGTTTAAAGAGTGGGAACACAGAGCAGCGACTGTTTAAAGAATGAGAACATAGACCAGTGACAGTTTAAAGAGTGGGAACACAGAGCAGTGACAGTTTAAAGAGTGGGAACACAGAGCCGTGACAGTTTAAAGAGTGAGAACACAGAGCACTGGCAGTTTAAAGAAAGGAACACAGAGTGGTGACAGTTTAAAGAGTGACAACACAGAGCAGTGACAGTTTAAAGAATGGAACACAGAGCAGCGACAGTTTAAAGAGGGGGAGCAAAGAGCAGCGACAGTTTAAAGAACGGAAACACAGAGTGGTGACAGTTTAAAGAGTGAGAACACAGAGCGGCGACAGTTTAAAGTGTGAGAACACAGAGCAGCGAAAGTTTAAAGAATGGGAACACAGAGCGGCGTCAGTTTAAAGAACGGAAACACAGAGTGGTGACAGTTTAAAGAATGGGAACACAGAGTGGCGACAGTTTAAAGTGTGAGAACACAGAGCAGCGAAAGTTTAAAGAACGGGAACACAGAGTGGCGGCAGTTTAAAGAACGGAAACACAGAGCGGCATCAGTTTAAAGAATGGGAACACAGAGTGGTGACAGTTTAAAGTTTGAGAACACAGAGCGGTGTCAGTTTAAAGAATGGAACACAGAGCGGCGGCATTTTACAGAGTGAGAAGACAGAGCAGTGACAGTTTAAGGAGTGGGAACACCGAGCGGCGACAGTTTAAAGAGTGAGAACACAGACCAGTGAGTTTACAGAGTGCGAACACAGAGCGGTGACAGTTTAAAGAACAGAACACAGAGCAGCGACAGTTTAAAGAGTGGGAACAAAGAGTGGTGACAGTTTAAAGAGTTAGAACACAGAGCAGTGACAGTTTAAAGAGTGGGAACACAGAGCAGCGACAGTTTAAAGAGTGGAACACAGAGTGGTGACAGTTTAAAGAACAGAACACAGAGCAGCGACAGTTTAAAGAGTGGGAACAAAGAGTGGTGACAGTTGAAAGAGTGAGAACACAGAGCGGCGACAGTTTAAAGAGTGGGAACACAGAGGGGCGACAATTTAAAGAATGGAACACAGAGTGGCGACAGTTTAAGGAGTGGAACACAGAGGGGCGACAGTTTAAAGAGTGGGAACACAGAGCAGTGAGAGTTTAAAGAGTGCGAACACAGAGCAGTGACAGTTTAAAGAGTGAGAACACAGACCAGTGACAATTTAAAGAGTGAGAACACAGACCAGTGACAGTTTAAAGAGTGCGAACACAAAGCAGTGACAGTTTAAAGAGTGAGAACACAGAGCAGCGACAGTTTGAAGAGTGGGAACACAAAGCAGCAACAGTTTGAAGAATGGAACACAGAGTGGCGACAGTTTAAAGAGCGGGAACACAGAAAGTGACAGTTTAAAGAGTAGGAACACAGAGCAGCGACAGTTTAAAGAGTGAGAACACAGAGCGGTGACAGTTTAAAGAACAGAACACAGAGCAGCGACAGTTTAAAGAGTGGGAACACAGAGCAGGACAGTTTAAAGAGTGGGAACAAAGAGTGGTGACAGTTTAAAGAGTTAGAACACAGAGCAGTGACAGTTTAAAGAGTGGGAACACAGAGCAGCGACAGTTTAAAGAGTGGAACACAGAGTGGTGACAGTTTAAAGAGTGGAACACAGAGTGGTGACAGTTTAAAGAGTGGGAACACAGAGGGGCGTCAGTTTGAAGAGTGAGAACACAGACCAGTGACAGTTTAAAGAGTGAGAACAGAGAGCAGTGACAGTTTAAAGAGTGAGAGCACAGAACAGTGACAGTTTAAAGAGTGAGAACACAGAGCAGTGACAGTTTAAAGAGTGAGAACACAGAGCAGTGACAGTTTAAAGAGTGAGAACACAGAGCAGTGACAGTTTAAAGAATGGGAACACAGAGAAGCGACAGTTTAAAGAGTGAGAACACAGAGCGGTGACAGTTTAAAGAGTGGGAACACAGAGCAGTGACAGTTTAAAGAGTGAGAACACAGAGCAGTGACAGTTCAAAGCGTGAGAACACAGAGCAGTGACAGTTTAAAGAATGAGAACACAGAGCAGTGACAGTTTAAAGAGTGGGAACACAGAGCAGTGACAGTTTAAAGAGTGCGAACACAGAGCAGTGACAGTTTAAAGAGTGAGAACACAGACCAGTGACAGTTTAAAGAGTGAGAACACAGACCAGTGACAGTTTAAAGAGTGAGAACACAGACCAGTGACAGTTTAAAGAGTGCGAACACAGAGCTGTGACAGTTTAAAGAGTGAGACACAGACCAGTGACAGTTTAAAGAGTGAGAACACAAAGCAGTGACAGTTTAAAGAATGAGAACACAGAGCAGTGACAGTTTAAAAAGTGGGAACACAGAGCAGTGACAGTTTAAAAAGTGGGAACACAGAGCAGGGACAGTTTAAAGGGTGAGAACACAGAGCAGCGACAGTTTAAAGAGTGGGAACACAAAGCAGCAACAGTTTGAACAATGGAACACAGAGTGGTGACAGTTTAAAGAGTGGGAACACAGAAAGTGACAGTTTAAAGAGTAGGAACACAGAGCAGTGACAGTTTAAAGAGTGAGAACACAGAGCGGTGACAGTTTAAAGAACAGAACACAGAGCAGCGACAGTTTAAAGAGTGGGAACAAAGAGTGGTGACAGTTTAAAGAGTGGGAACACAGAGCAGCGACAGTTTAAAGAGTGGGAACAGAGAGCAGCGACAGTTTAAAGAGTGGAACACAGAGTGGTGACAGTTTAAAGAGCGGGAACACAGTGGGGCGTCAGTTTGAAGAGTGAGATCACAGACCAGTGACAGTTTAAATAGTGAGAACAGAGAGCAGTGACAGTTTAAAGAGTGAGAGCACAGAACAATGCCAGTTTAAAGAGTGAGAACACAGAGCAGTGACAGTTTAAAGAGTGGGAACAGAAAGCAGCGACAGTTTAAAGAGTGGGAACACAGAGGAGCGACAGTTTAAAGAGTGAGAACACAGAGTGGCGACAGTTTGAAGAGTGAGAACACAGAGCAGTTACAGTTTAAAGAGTGGGAACACAAAGCAGCGACAGTTTAAAGAGTGGAACACAGTGTGGCAAAAGTTTAAAGAGTGAGAACACGGACCAGTGACAGTTTAAAGAGTGAGAACAGAGAGCAGTGACATGTTAAAGAGTGAGAGCACAGAGCAGTGACAGTTTAAAGAGTGAGAACACAGAGCAGTGACAGTTTAAAGAGTGAGAACACAGACCAGTGAGAGATTAAAGAGTGGGAACACAGATCAGTGACAGGTTAAAGAGTGGGAACACAGAGCAGTGACAGTTTAAAGAGTGGGACCACAGAGCAGTGACAGTTTAAAGAGTGGGAACACAGAGCAGCGACAGTTTAAAGAATGGGAACACAGAGTGGTGACAGTTTAAAGAGAGGGTACGCAGAGCGGTGACAGTTTAAATAACGGAAACACAGAGTGGTGACAGTTTAAAGAATGGGAACACAGAGTGGCGACAGTTTAAAGAATGGGAAAACAGAGTGGTGACAGTTTAAAGAGAGGGTACGCAGAGCGGTGACAGTTTAAAGAATGGAAACACAGAGTGGCGACAGTTTAAAGAACGGAAAAACAGAGTGGTGACAGTTTAAAGAGTGGGAACACAGAGTGGCGACAGTTTAAAGAACGGAAACACAGAGTGGGGACAGTTTAAAGAACGGAAACACAGAGTGGGGACAGTTTAAAGAACGGAAACACATAGTGGGGACAGTTTAAAGAACGGAAACACAGAGTGGCGACAGTTTAAAGAATGGAACACAGAGCGGTGACAGTTTAAAG
>JAGIQG010000585.1:0-23079 GCA_024679065.1 Sphyrna mokarran
GGTCAGGGTCAGGGGTCAGAGTCTCAGCGTGAGGGAGTCAGGGGTCAGAGTGTCACAGTCAAGGTCACAGTCTCAAGGTCAGGGACCAGGGGTCAGAGTCTCAGGGTCAGGGAATCAGGGGTCAGAGTCTCAGCGTGAGGGAGTCAGGGGTCAAAGTCTTAGGTTAGGGGCTCAGGGTCGGGGTGGAGGGACAAAGTGACAGCATGAGGGATTCATTGTCAGGGGTCAGAATCTCATCTTCAGGGCTTCAGGGTTCAGAGGCTGAGGGTCAGGAGTCAGAGCCTCAGCATGAGGGAGACAGGGGTCAGAGTCTTAAGGATCAGGGTCAGAGTCTCAGGGTCAGGAACCAGAGGTCAGAGTCTCAGCGTGAGGGAGTCAGGGGTCAGAGTGTTACAGTCAGGGTCACAGTCTCAGGGTCAGGGGTCAGAGTCTCAGTGTGATGGAGTCAGGGGTCAGAGTGTTACAGTCAGTGTCAGAGTCTCAGGGTCAGGGACCAGGGGTCAGAGTCTCAGCATGAGGGAGACAGGGGTCAGGGTCTCAAGGATCAGGGTTCAGAGTCTCAGGGTCAGGGGTTAGATCCTCAACATGAGCGAGTCAGGGGTCAGAGACCTTAGGATTGCGGTCAGTGTCTCATGGTCGGGGCGTCAGAGTCTCAGCATGAGGGGGTTGGGGATCATAGTCACGGGATTTAGGATCAGTTATAGGATGAGAGGTCAGAGTCTCCACGTGTACCAAGAGGTGTACTCGATGTGGTTTGGCCGTGCTGACTTCCCCTCAGTGTCCCAAGATGTGTATGAGAGGCAGATTGGCCAGGGGGGGACACTCCTAATTGACAGGGAGCGTCACTCCTAATTGACGGGGGGGGGGACACTCCTATTACAGGGGGAACACTCCTAATTGACAGGGGGGGGGGAACACTCCTAATTGACAGGGGGGGACACTCCTAATTGACAGGGGGGGGGACAACTCCTAATTGACGGGGGGGGGACACTCCACTATTGACAGGGGGGGGGAGAGACACTCCTAATTGACAGGGGGGGCACTCCGAATTCCAGTTCTCATACACATCTTGGGACACAAGGTAACATTAGCATGGCCACATGCCACACATCTTAGCACATTATGGGGAATTTGGCATGGCCAATCCACCTATCCTACACATCTTGGGACACTAAGGGGCAATTTAACATGCCCAAATTTACCAACCTACACATCTTTGGACACTAAGGGCATTTAGCGTGGCCAATCCACTTAACCTACACATCATTGGACACTAAGGGGATTTTAACATGTCCAACTCTCCTCTTATCCACATCTTGGGGTGCTAAAGGAAATTTAGCCTGTTCAATCCACATCTTGCACACATTTTGGGACAGGAAGCAGCAATTAAGTATGGTTAATCCATCTCTCATGTAATCTTAGGACATTTAAGGAAATTTAGCATGGCCAATCCATATTGTGGGACACAAAAGAGCAAATTAGCTCCCCAAATTCCCCCTAACCAACACGTCCTGGTACACTAAGGGACAATCAACCTAACCTAAACATCTTCAAACCCAAAGGGCAATGTAGCATGACCAAAACACACCTTGTATACATCTTGGAACATGCAGTGAGTGATTTAGCATGTCCAAAACCCCTAACATACACGTCTTGGGACATTAAGGGGCAATCCATCTAACGTACACATCTTCATACAGAAAGGGACAATTTAGCATGACCAGTCCACATCTTGTACATATCTTGGGACACTTAATTTAGCCTGCCCTCCACACCTGTCATGCACATCTTGGCACACTAAGATGAATTTAGCATGGCCAATCCACCTAATCTACACATCTTGGGAAATTCAGGGGCAGTTTAGCAGCCAATCCACCTAACTTGCACATTTTGGGACGCTAAGGCGCAACCTAGTATCGCCAATCCATCTAAAGTAAACTTCTTGGGACAGAGGAGCAGTTTAGCATCACCAGTCCAAATAACCTACACATGTTGTGATACTCAGGGGCAATTTAACATTGCCAATTGACCTGTCATACACATCTTGGGACACAAAAGGGCAATTAAACATTTTGGGATACTAAAGGGAATTTAGCCTGGCCAATCCACCTGTCGTGGATAGTAAAGGCTGAGGGGTGAGGGTCAGGGATAGTGAGGTATCAGGGATAGTAAAGGCTGAGGGGTGAGGGGTCAGGGATAGTGAGGTATCAGGGATAGTAAAGGCTGAGGGGTGAGGGGTCAGGGACAGTGAGGTATCAGGGATAGTAAAGTCTGAGGGGTGAGGGTCAGGGATAGTGAGGTATCAGGGATAGTAAAGTCTGAGGAGTGAGGGGTCAGGATAGTGAGTTATCAGGGATAGTGAGGGGTGAGGGGACAGGGATAGTAAGGTATTAGGGATAGTAAAGTCTGAGGAGTGAGAGGTCAGGATAGTGAGTTATCAGGGATAGTGAGGGGTGAGGGGTCACAGTTGGTGAGAGACAGTAAGGGGTGATTGGTCAGAGATGGTGAAGGGTGAGAGGTCAGGAATGGTGAGGGGTCAGGAGTCAGGGATGATGAGGGATGAGGAATTCGGGATGGTGAGGGATGAGGGGTCAGGAATGGTGGGGAATGAGGGGTCAGAAAGAGTGAGGAGTCAGAGATGGTGAGGGCTGAGGGATTGGTGAGGGGTGAGGGGTGAGGGATGGTGAGGTGTCAGGGTTCATGAGAGGTGAAGGTTGAGGGTTGGTGAGGAGTGAGGGATGGTAAGTGTCGGGGTCAGGGATGGTGAGGGGTCAGGGTTCGTGAGGGGTGAGGGATTGTGGGAAATGTGAGCTCAGGGATGGAGAGGGTTGAAGCGTCAGGGATCATGATGGGCCAAGAGTCAGGGGTGGTGAGGGGTCAAGGATCAGGGATGGTGAGGGGTGAGGTGTCAGCGTTGGTGAGAGTTGCGCTGTGAGAGATGGTGAGGGGTCAGGGTTGGTGAGGGGTGAGGGGTGAGAGGCCAGGATTGGTGAGGGGCCAAGAATGGTGAGGGTGAGGGGTCAGGGTTGGTGAGGGGTCAGGAATGGTGAGGGGTGAAGGGTCAGAGTTGGTGAGGGGTGAGGGGTCAAGATTGGTGAGGGGTGAGGTGTCAGGATTGGTAACGGGTGAGGGGTGAAGTATGAGGGGTGACGGGTCAGTATTGGTGAGAGGTGAGAGGTGAGGGGTGAGGGGTGAGGGTTGGTGAGGGGTGAGAGGAAGAGGGTTGGTGAGGGGTGAGGGATCAGGGATGGTGAGGCGTCAGGGATGGTGAGAGATGAGGGGTGAGGGATGGTGAGGGGTGAGGGGGGACGTATGAGGGATGACGGGTCAGTGTTGGTGAGGGGTGAGGGGTGAGGGGTCAGGATTGGTGAGGGGTGAGGGATCAGAGATGGTGAGGGGTGAGGGATCAGAGATGGTGAGGGGTCAGGGATCAGAGATGGTGAGGGAGTCGAGTCAGGGATGGTAGGGGTTAGGGATGATGAGGGGTCAGGGGTCAGGGTTGATGAGGGGTGAGGAGTCTGGATTCGTGCAGGGTGAAGGGTCAGGGATCATGATGGGCCAAGAGTCAGGGGTGGTGAGGGGTCAACGTTCAGGGATGGTGAGGCGTCAGGGATGGTGAGGGGTGAGGTGTCAGCGATGGTGAGGGGTCAGGGGTCAGGATTTGTGAGGGCTGAGGGGTCAGAAGTGCAGTGTAGTGAGAGGTCAGGGGTGATGAGGGATCAGGAGTCCGGGATGATGAGGGGTCAGGATTGGTGAGAGGTCAGGGATGGTGAGGGGTGAGGGGTCAGGGTTGGTGAGGGGTGAGGGGTCAAGGATGGTGAGGAGTCAGAGGTCGGGGATGGTTAGGGGTGAAGGATAATGAGGGGTCAGAGGTCAGGGATGGTTAGGGGTGAGGGATAATGAGGGGTCAGAGGTCAGGGATGGTTAGGGGTGAGGGATAGTGAGGGGTCAGAGATGCTGGTGAGCAGTGAGGAGTCAGGGTAGGTGAGGCGTAAGGGGTGAGGGATGGTAGGCACGTCAGGGTTCAGGGATTGCGAGGGGTCAGGGATAGTGAGGGGTGAGTGGTGATGGATGGTGAGTGATCAGGGATAGTGAGGTGTAAGGGATGATGAGTGGTGTGGGGTCAGGGTTGGTGGGTGGTGAGGGATTAGGAATGCTGAAGGGTCAGGGGTCAGGAATAGTGAGAGATCTGGGATGGTGAAGGGTCAGGGGTCAGGGATGGTGAGGGATGAGGGATAAGGGATGGCGAGGGGTGGGGGTCAGGGTGGTGAGGGGTGAGGAGTCAGGATTGGTGCGGGGTGAAGGGTCAGTGATGCTGAGGAGTGAGGGGGAAGGGTTCGTGAGGGGTGAGGTGTCAGTGATGGTGAGGGGTCAGGATTAGTGAGGGGTGACGGGTCAGGGGTGGTGAGGGGTGAATGGTCAACAATGGTGAGGGATATGGGGTCAATGTTGGTGAGGGGTGAAGGGTCAGGGACAGTGAGCAGTCAGAGATGGTGAGGGGAGAGGGGTCAGGGATGGTCAGAGGTCAGGGATAGTGAGGGGTCAGGGATGGTCAGAGGTCAGGGATAGTGAGGGGTCAGGGATGGTCAGAGTTCAGGGATAGTGAAGGGTCAGGGATGGTCAGAGGTCAGGGATAGTGAGGGGTCAGGGATGGTCAGAGGTCAGGGATAGTGAGGGGTCAGGGATGGTCAGGAGTCAGGGATGCTGAGGGATAAGAGGTCAGGGATGCTGAGGGGTCAGGCGGCAGGGATGGTCAGAGACAGCGAGGGGTCAGGGGTCACGGACGTTGAAGGATGAGGGGTCAGGGATAGTGAGGAGTCAGGGATGATGAGGGGTGAGGGGTCAGGGTTGGTGAGGAGTGAGAGGTCAGAGATGATGAGGGGTCAGAAGATCGGGGATGGTGAGGAGTGACTGTTCAGGGATAGTGAGGGGTGAGGGTTGGTGACGGGTCAGGAATGTTGAGGGATGGTGAGGGGTCAGGGTTGGTGAGGGGTGAGGGTTAGTGAGCTGTGAGGGGTCAGGAGTCAGGAATAGTGAGGGTTGAGAGGTCTGGGTTAGTGAGGGGTGAGGGGTCAGTGTTAGTGAGGGGTGAGGGGTCAGGGTTGATACGGGGTGAGGGTTAGTGAGCAGTGAGGGGTCAGGAGTCAGGAATAGTGAGGGTTGAGAGGTCTGGGTTAGTGAGGGGTGAGGGGTCAGTGTTAGTGAGGGGTGAGGGGTCAGGGTTGATAAGGGGTGAGGGGCCGGGAATAGTGAGAGGTCAGGGGTATGGATAGTGGAAGTTTTGTTGAGGAGTGAGGGGTGAGAGATGGTGAGGGGTCAGGGATGGTGAGGGGTCAGGGGTAGTTAGAGGTCAGGGATATTTAAGGGTCAGGGGTCAGTGATGGTGAGGGGTCAGGGATGGTGAGGGGTCAGGGTTGGTGAGGGTTGAGGGTCAGAGATCAGGAATGTGAGGGTCGTGAGGTGAGGGTCAGGATGGTGAGGGGTCAGGAATGGTGAGGGTTCGGGTTGTGAGGGTCAGGGGATGGTGAGGGGTCAGGGTTGGTGAGGGTCAAGGTTGGTGAGGGGTCAGGATATGATGAGGTTTAAGGTGTCCGAGATGGTGAGGGGTGAAGGATCTGGTTGGTGAGGGGGTCAGGGATGGTGAGGGGTCAGGGATGGTGAGGGGTCAGGGATGGTGAGGGGTCAGGGTAGTGAGGGTTCAGATGGTGAGGGGTCAGGGATGGTGAGGGGTCAGGGTTGGTGAGGTTTAAGGTGTCAGAGATGGTGAGGGGTGAAGGATCTGGGTTGGTGAGGGTCTTACATAAACAAGGCCTAGTTTTATGGCTGATAAAATTGGATATTGTAAATGAAAGAATTGAATGTATTAAAAATCAAACCCAGTCAAACCTCAGGCAGGCCAGTCGTACAAATCATAAACCTGTCTGTGTCTGACTCATCAGCCCCCTACAAGCTCATTGCCCCCTGACTGATATATAGCAGGAGATCATTGCACCCCGTTGAAATGCACCGGCCGATTGTTAGAAACCCAGACTGGGCCAGACTTTCTGTAACCGGGAGTTCCTGCAGTGGGTTTAATCTGATAACAGGTTACATGGAAACAGCAGCGTGGAGATGGACACCGGGGGGTGGGGGGACAGACCCTGGTGTCCTGTCAGGCAAACATCAAGAAACCCACTGGGGACTGGAACCCCATCCCCCAGGATCTCATTGAGCAGAAGCCAGAGAAGTTTCTGGAAAGGCAAACAGGCAGGAGGGGAAAAAACACATTTCAGAGACCAGCAGTGAAGAGAGGATGAGGGAGGTTGACCATCTGGAAGACTGACCAGAGAGGGAAGGAAGGAAGAAGCTGCCATCGAGACTCACCTTCAACACAACAAACCAGAGAGACTCAGAGAATCGAGCCTGCAGTTTAACCAAACCATCTCTGTGGGTAGAATATCTGATTTTGGGGTATTCTCTTGTTTTATGGGGGTAATTTAAGGGTTAATTGGTTATTATTAATAAACTTGTTGAACCTTTACTTTTGTTTGTTTTGTTTTTGTTTTTTTTTTATTTTTTGATTTTCGTTGTATATTTGTTTGTCGTTTTTTTTTTGGATTCTGTTACTTTTTTTTTTTTTGTGTTTTTGATTTTATTTTTTAAAACATGTATGTCTTATATTTTATTATTATTTTTTTTTTTGTTGTGGTTTTTTTTTTTTTTATTTTTTATAGTTTTTTTGTGTCTTTTTGTTTTTCTTTATATTTTTTTCTTTTGCTTTGTTTTTTTTTTTTTTTTTGTTGGTTTTTCTTTCTTTTTTATTTTTTGCTTTTTTTTTTTTTTTTGTTTTTCGGTTGTTTTTTATTTTTTGTTAGTTTTTTGTTTTTTTTTGTTTGGTTTGTTTTTTTGCTTTGTATTTGTTTTTTTTTTTATTTAGTTTTTTTATGTGTTTTTGTTTGTTTGTTTTTTATCTGTCGTTTTTTGGGTTGTTTTTTGTGGTTGGTGGTGTTTTTTTTTTTTTTAGTTGTTGTGTATTTTTATGTTTTTGTTTGTTTGTTGTGTCTTTTATTTTGTTAGTTTTTTAGTTTTGTTTTCTATTTTTTTTTGTATATTGTTTTTTATTTTGGTTATTTTTTTGTGTTGTATTTTGTTTTTTTTTTTTTTATGTTATTTTTTTATTCTTGTATTTTGTTGTTTTTGTGTTGTGCTTTTTAGTTTTTTGTTTTTTGTTTGTCCTTTGTCCACCTTGTAAATAAGGGAACCGGGATAAAACATTGGAGTGAGCAAACTGGTCGAAAAAGGATCAGAGATCTTAAAATTACAACAAAATCATTCCCTGGGTGGGGGAGGGGACTGAGGTCAGATAATTGTCTGGTTGGGGGAGGGGAGTGAGGTCAGATCATTCCCTGGGTGGGGGAGGGGAGTGAGGTCAGATCATTCTCTGGGTGGGGGAGGGGGTGAGGTCAAAAAGGACAGGCCTGTGACACTGAATCAAAAAGGACAGAGTGAATTGAAACTACACATCTTTGGACCCTAAGTGCATTCAGCACGGCCAATTCACCCGACCTACACATCTTGGGACACTAAGGGGATTTTAACTTGTCTAATTCTCCTCTCATCCACATCTTAGGACACTAAAGGAAATTTAACATGACCAATCCACCACTCGTACACATCTTGTGACATCACGGGACAATTTAGCATGACCAAACCACTTCTCGTACATATCTTGGACATTAAGGTGAATTTAGCATGGCCAATTAACCAAACCTACACATTTTTAGACCTAAGGGACAATTTATCCACTCTAACCTACAGACCTTAGGACAGCAGGGGGAATTTAGCCTGGCCAATCTGCCTAATTACATAACTTGGAATATTAAGGTGCAGTTTAAGCGATTAAGCGAATTAAGGATGGTTATAGGGAGCAAGCGGGTAAGTGGAACTGATCCACTTCAGATCAGCCATGATCTTATTGAAGGGGCAATCCATCAAACTTACACATCTGCGAACAATAAGGGGCAATTTAGTGTCACCAATATATCTTATAATATCTTGGCACATTAAGGGGAATTGTAACATGGCCAATCCACCTCTTTATGAAGCTAAAGAGCAATTTAGCCTGGCCTATCCACCATTCATAGACATCTTCGGACACTAAGGAGAATTTAGCCCGGCCTATGTACCTCTCGTACACATCTTGGCACATTAAGATGAATTTATCAAGGCCAATCCACCCAAACTACACATCTTAGCACACTATGGGGAATTTGGCATGGCCAATCCATCTCTCGTACACATTTTGGGACATGAAGGGGCGATTTAGCTTCCCAAATCCCCCTAGCCAATATGTCTTGGGGCATATTTAGAACATCGAATAGCACAGTACAGGCCCTTCGGCCCTCAATGTTGTGCCGAGCTTTGTCTGAACCCAAGATCAAGCTATCCCTCTCCCTATCATTCTGGAGTGCTCCATGTGCCTCTCCAATAACTGCTTGAAAGTTCCTAAAGTGTCCGACTCCACTATCACAGCAGGCAGTGTATTCTACACCCCAACCACTCTCTGAGTAAAGAATCTACCTCGGACATCCCTCCTATATCTCCCACCATGAACCTTATAGTTATGCCCCCCGCCCAGTAACAGCTACATTCACCCAAGGAAATAGTCTCTGCACGTCTATTCTATCAATCCCTCCCCCTCATCATCTTATAAACCTCTATTAAGTCACCTCTCATCCTCGTCCGCTCTAAAGAGAAAAGCCTCAGCTCCCTCAACCTTTCCTCATAAGACCTACCCTCCAAACCAGGCAGCATCCTGGTAAATCTCCTCTGCACTCTCTCCAATGCTTCCACATCCTTCTTATAGTGAGGTGACCAGAACTGTGCACAATATTCCAAATGTGGTCTCATCAAGGTCCGGTATAGTTACAGCATAACCCCCACGGCTCTTAAGCTCAAACCCCCTGTTAATAAACACTAACACACTATAAGCTTCTTCACACTCTATCCACTTGAGTGACAACCTTCAGAGATCTGTGGATATGAACCCCAAGATCTCTCTGTTCCTCCACATTCCTCAGAACCCTGCCGTTGACCCTGTAATCCAAATTTTGTCCTACCAAAATGAATCCCCTCACACTTATCAGGGTTAAACTCCTTCTGCCACTTTCCTGCCCAGCTCTGCATCCTATCAATGTCTCTTTGCAGCCTGCAAGAGCCCTTCACCTCATCCACTACTCCACCAATCTTGGTGTCATCAGTAAATTTACTAACCCATCCTTCAGCCCCCTCTTCCAACTCATTGATAAAAATCACAAACAGCAGAGGAGCCAGCACTGACCCCGGTGGTGCACCGCTGGGAGCTGGCCTCCAGTCTGTACATTTTCCCTCCATCTCCACACTCTGCCTTCTATGAGGCAGCCAGTTACTGATCCAATCGGCCAAATCTGGGACCTGTACCTGGGGTCAGGGTTCAGGTTTGAGCCTGTACCTGGGGTCAGGGTTCAGGGTTGTGACCTGTACTCAGGGTCAGGGTTCAGGGTCGGGGTCTGTACTCAGGGTCAGGGTTCAGGGTTGTGGCCTGTACTCAGGGTCAGGGTTCAGGATGAGCCCTGTACTTGGGGTCAGGTTTGGGGTCTGTATTTGGGGTCAGGGTTAAGGGTTGGGGCCTGTTCTAGGGGTCAGGGCTCAGGGTTGGTGCTTGTACCCGGGTCAGGGTTCAGGGTTTGGGCTTGTACTCGGGGTCAGGGTTGGTGCCTGTACTTGGGGTCGGGGTTCAGGGTTGGTGCCTGTACTTGGGGTCGGGGTTCAGGGTTGTTGCCTGTACTCGGGTCAGAATTCAGGCTTGGGGCCTGTACTCAGGGTCAGGGTTCAAGGTTGAGGCCTGTGTAATCGGGGTCAGGGTTCAAGGTTGGGGCCTGTACTCGGAGTCAGGATTCAGGTTTTGGGACTGTACTCACACACTCTCTCACATACACATAGACACACGCACACTTCCTCACACATGCATTCTTTCACACACAAATTCTCTCTCATGAACATGCTCTCTCTCACACACACTATCTCACACACATGCATTCTGTCTCTCTCACACATTCTCACCCACACGCACTCTCTCTCACAAACACATTCTCTCCAACACACACACACACACACACACACACACACATGCTCTTGCACACATACACATACACACACACTCTCTCTCTCTCACACATACACTCCCTTACACCCATTCTCTCTCACACGCACTCTCTCATTCACACACTCTCTCTCATTCATACACTCTCTCATACCCTCCCTCTCTCACATACACTGTCCCTGTCAACCTCTCTCTCACACACACACACACACACACACACACACACACACACACACACACACACACACACTCTCTTTCTCTGCCCAATACACTTGGGGTCAGTTTGAGTCGTGTACTTGGTGTCAGGGTTCACGGTTTGAAGCTTATAGGGTCAGGGTTCGGGTTTGGGCCTGTACTCGGGGTCAGGGTTCAGAGTTAGGGCCTGTACTCAGGCATAGGATTCAAAGTTGGAGTCTGTTCTCGCACACACACACATACTCTCTCTCACGTATACTATTTCTCACATGCACTCTCTGTCTTACACATGTATTCGCTCACACACACACACTCTTTGACACACAATCGGGGTCAGGGTTTGTAAGAGAATATTTGTAGGAGCAACAGTATCATGAATGTAAGAGAATATATGTAGTAGTAGCAGTAGAATGCGAAATATAGTCTCACCAACATGCGATGGGCAAGATGTTGAAATATAATGAGCCCAGTATGTTATTTAATGTAATTGAATGTATGGTGGCTAGTGTGATAGAATCAGGATGGTAAGCATTTATTAAACATTGAGTGTAAGCAGCTGTAGGCAGTTAAACCTTGCGACACAATGGTCACACTATGGCCTAGAAAACAGGGATGGGGTACATATATTCTCTTTGTCACTTAGTTTAAAGTCTAGCTAAGCCACCATTGTGTATAAACAACGTTAATGGGGTGAGGGCAACGGTCAGAACTGTTGTATAAACAAACTGGTTTTACAGAGTCGTAAATGCATCGATTAGTGACCAATCCACAACAAGATAAATTATTAGCAGAACCAGCACTAATGGTGGTTAAAGATAAGCTAACTTTGAGAATGAGATAAGAATCTCAAGGCATGTATCTGCAAATTGTATAAGACAAGCTGTAAGTGAGCATTTCACTGGAGTGTTCCGGACATCCCGGCTTTGTTCTCGTGTGCTGGAGAATAAAGTCTTACTACCTGGAAAACCAAGGTTCAGACTCTCATTTAATAAGCTAAAAGTATATTGTCGTCCTGGGGAACCACGACAAGAGTTGATGCAGTCTCGATGGGGGGGGGAGGGTTCTGTATGTGTTACTCTGTCAGAGAGTTGATGCAGTCTCGATGGAGGGGATCTGTGTGTGTTACTCTGTCAGAGAGTTGATGCAGTCTCGATGGGATGGGGTCTGTGTGTGTTACTCTGTCAGAGAGTTGATGCAGTCTCGATGGGATGGGGTCTGTGTGTGTTACTCTGTCAGAGAGTTGATGCAGTCTCGATGGGGGGGGGTCTGTGTGTGTTACTCTGTCAGAGAGTTGATGCGTCTCGATGGGGGTGTGGTTGTGGTGTTACTCTGTCAGAGAGTTGATGCAGTCTCGATGGGGGGGGTCTGTGTGTGTTACTCTGTCAGAGAGTTGATGCAGTCTCGATGATGGGGTCTGTGTGTGTTACTCTGTCAGAGAGTTGATGCAGTCTCGATGGGGGGTGGTCTGTGTGTGTTACTCTGTCAGAGAGTTGATGCAGTCTCGATGGGGGGTATCTGTGTGTTTACTCTGTCAGAGAGTTGATGCAGTCTCGATGGGGGGGGGAGGGTTCTGTATGTGTTACTCTGTCAGAGAGTTGATGAAGTCTCGATGGGAGGGGGGTCTGTGTGTTACTCTGTCAGAGAGTTGATGCAGTCTCGATGGGGTGGGGGAGGGTCTGTGTGTGTTACTCTGTCAGAGAGTTGATGCAGTCTCGATGGGGGGGTCTGTGTTTGTTACTCTGTCAGAGAGTGTGCAGTCTCGATGGGATGGGGTCTGTGTGTGTTACTCTGTCAGAGAGTTGATGCAGCCTCGATGTTGGGTGGGTCTGTGTGTGTTACTCTGTCAGAGAGTTGATGCAGCCTCGATGTTGGGTGGGTCTGTGTGTGTTACTCTGTCAGAGAGTTGATACAGTCTCGATGGTGTGGGGTCTGTGTGTGTTACTCTGTCAGAGAGTTGATGCAGTCTTGATGCTCCAAATGGTCTCTGTAGGGATTGGGTGATTCTCTGGCCTTAAAGGGACTGAGTGAAATGAAGGGGAGAACAGCACTCGGTACTGATCAGCCAACTTTAGGTAGGATGTGAGGACAGTGGAAGATTCCAGAACTGAAGGTGGTCAGTGATTGTGAACCATTGCAGGGTGCTGTCTTCCAATGGCTGAGGGGAAATTTGATAGTTACAATCATGATGAAGAATTGTTTGGTCAGTGTGGGGTGAATTTCCCCATTCCGCCCACCATGGGCGGGGGACAGGCCACAGAAAGGCCCGTTATCCTCCGATGGGATTTTCCGGTTTCAGGGACAGTGCGGCTGAAAAATCCTGCCCTGTGAATGTGGAGAAATTGTTCCTGTGTTTGGAAGGCGTGAAGGGCAGAGAACACGGGTTTGAGCTCCAGGGCAATGAAAAAAAAACTCACATGAAGAGTAAACACCATCATGCAGTGTGTGGGTATGAGCTGGATTGCACTGTCTAAGGTGAGTTACACAGGAAGAATCAATTGTGCCTTTCCAATGTGACCTTGAAAATAAAATGTGTTGAGCTTTGATGGAAATTAGGTTTAATTAGGGCAACACGGTGACACAGTTATTGGCACTGCTGCCTCACAGTGTCAGGGAGCCGGGTTCAATTCGGGGGACTGTGTGGAGTTTGCACATTCTCCCTGTGTCTACATGGGTTTCCTCCGGGTGCTCCAGTTTCCTCCCACATTCAAAAGATGTGAAGGTGAGGTGGTTTGGCTAAATTCCTTCTCGGTGTCCAAAGAAGTGCAAGTTAGATGGATTGGCAACTAGTGTCCGTTAGTGTTCAAGGTGCGTAGGTTAGGTGAGTTGGTCATAATAAATTACCCCTTTACTGTCAAGGATGTACAGATTCTGTGGATTAACTATACTAAATGTACAGGGATAGATGGATATGGGGATGAATGCTCTTTCGGAACGTCAGCACAGACTCAATGGGCTGAATGGCCTCTCTATCTTTGCAGTGTAGACATTGTGTGGCATCACCAGCATAGCAGAGCACTGGATCTGTGGTTCCGGCAATAGCAGGAAGTCAGGGGAGTCTCCCAGTGTCCACACCGTTTTGCTGTTGATGGGGGAAACACGATGGAACGGCAGGGAAAGTTAGCAGAGCCTCTGCAAAAGCTTCTCTGTAATTCCTCACAGCGCCAGGGAGTCGGGTTCGATTCCTGGCTTGGGTCACTGACTGTTTGAAATCTGCACACTATCCCCATGTCTGGGGAAATGTTCCAGTTTCCTCCCACAGTCTGAAAGACCTGCTGGGTTAGCTGCATTGGCGATGCTAAAATTTCCCCCCTCAGTGTCCCTGAACAGGCACCAGGGTATGGCGATTTTCACAGTAACTTAATTGCAGTGTTAATGTAAGCCTATCTTCTGACACTAATAAACTTTAAAACTGTAAAACATATCCCCCAAGGGACGGGAGTGTATGACCTTGCTCGACCCGAGACTGGAAAATCCTGCCCGAGGTCCATGGACATTTTCATTGTCCACCCTCTCGCCTGCTCCAAATCCATGGTGAGCAGGATGGGTGAATTCTGACACAGATCTTTTTACACTGCATCACACAAACAACATTAAACAATGCAGCTTCCTCTCATTTTACAGCTGGGTTCAACAACACAATTCATTTCCAATTTGTCTTTTTTTACCTTTCTGATTTTTTGAATGAATCACTCTAATAGATTGCCGAACTCTTTAACAGTTTGAACTGACTTTGAACACAACAAGCTGTAAATCTGCTTTGTTTCACAACAGAGATGTGCGGCAGTAACAAACCAGTAACTGTTTGTTCAGTTACTGAACAAATTAAAGCATCCCCCCCCGGACCCTCACTGAATCACCAAAGGGTTTGCAGTTTGATATATCTGGGAGCTTCCACTTGACTCTGCCTGTGGATTTAGTGCTTTGTCACGGGAAGTGGATTGAGGATCGAAGCAAAATGCTGGAGTATCACAGATCAGTGTTTTCCTTGGAAAACCCAGGCTCCGGGTGGTCATTCATGACGCTGATGAGGATATATGTTACTTTCACCAAAGTACAGAGAATATACTATCCTCTACTAGCTGCTTTCGGTGTTCCCTGTAAGTGACACTTCTTCTCTGTTATTTCTGTAACTCGTGTTTCAATGTATCAGAGCTGAGTGCAATTTGTGAACCAGCTCTCGGTATCACGTTGCAATGTATCTGTTCAATTGCACAGTTATTATTATCGTTTCTCAGCTTGTCATCAGTTAACTCACGTTTGTCTAGTGATAACTTGGATAACCTTTTTTGTGTTGTTACAAGATTAAGAGAGACCTTGCAGAGTGGATAAGAAGCAGCAGTTCCCCTGAGTTGATAAGTCAGTGACGTTGGTTCAAAGTGACGGGCAGGAAGAATAGGAAATATGAGGAAAAGCATTTTTACCCAAAGGGGTGATGATGGTCTGGAATGCCCTGCCTGAGAGGGTGGTAAAGGCTGGGAGATATGGGTGGCATGATGGCACAGAGATTAGCAATGCTGCCTCACAGTGCCACAGACCCGGGTTCGACTCCCAGCTTGAGTCACTGTTTTTGTGAAGTTTGCACATTTTCCCAGTACGTACTTGGGTCTCCTCTGGTTGCTCCAGTTTCCTACCACAGTCTAAAAGACATGCTGGTTAGATGCATCGGCCATGCTAAATTCTCCCTCTGCATACATGAACAGTTGCCAGAGTGAGGGAACAAGTGAATTTTCAGAATAACTTCAATGCAGTGTTAATGTTAAAGTTAATTTATTCGTCCCAAGTAAGACATACATTAATACAGCAATGAAGTTACTGTGAAATTCCCCTAGTCGCCACAGTCCGGAGCTTGTTTGTGTCAATGCACCGAACCAGCTCGTCTTTCAGAATGTGGGAGGAAACTGGAGCAGCCAGTTTGTGGTGATGGCACAGATCGGCACAAATGGGTATGATCTAGTGACCATTACAGAAACCTGGTTTCAGGGTGACAGGGACTGGGAACTGAATATCCAGGGGTATCAGGTGTTTAGGAAGGATAGACAGGAGGAAAAAGGGAGTGGGGTAGCTCTGTTAATAAAGGACAATATCAGGGCGGTAGTAAGAGAAGAGCAAAACATGGAATCGTGGGTGGAGATAAGGGATAGTAAGGGGAGAAAGTCTCTACTGAGTGTGGTCTATAGGCCCCCAAATAATAACTTTGAGGTGGAGCAGGCTATAAACAAGCAAATAATTGATACATGCAGAAACAGATCATCAATAATCATGGAGGATTTTAATCTGTATATTAATTGGTTGATTCAAGTCAAATGTGGTGGGCTTGAGAAAGAGTTCTTGGAATGCTGTCGGGATAGTTTCCTTGAACAGTACGTGACGGAACCTACCAGGGAGTGAGCTATCTTAGATCTGGTATGTGTAACGAGGCAAGTAGAATTAGGGATCTTCTTGTGAGGGATCCCCTGGGATAAGTGATCATAATATAGTTGAATTTCTGATGCAGATGGAGGATGAGAAAGTAGTTGAACCAGGGACACTCCTTGTCACAATGGATGTCTCGGCGCTCTACACCAACATCCCCCATGATGATGGTATTGCTGCAACTGCCTCAGTACTCAACACCAACAACTGCCAGTTTCCGGATGCAATTTTACAATCATCTGCTTCGTCCTGAACCACAATGTCTTCACCTTCAACAATCAGCTTTTCATCCAGACACACGGAATGGCCATGGGGACCAAATTCGCACCTCAGTATGCCAACATCTTCATGCACAGGTTCGAACAAGACTTCTTCACCGCACGGGATCTTCAACCGAGGCTATACACTGGATACATCGATGACATTTTCTTCCTTTGGACTCATGTTGAACACTCACTGAAACAACTATATGATGACATCAACAAGTCCCATCACACCATCAGACTCACCATGGACTATTCTCCAGAATCAGTTGCATTCTTGGACACACGCATCTCCATCAAGGACGGTCACCTCAGCACCTCACTGTACCGCAAACCGACAGACAACCTCACAATGCTCCACTTCTCCAGCTTCCACCCTAGACACGTTAAAGAAGCCATTCCCTATGGACAAGCCCTCCGTATACACAGAATTTGCTTAGATGAGGAGGATCGTGACAGACACCAAAGATGCCCTCGTGAGAACAGGATATGGCGCTCGACTCATCGATCGACAGTTCCGACGTGCCACAGCGATAAACCGCACTGACCTCCTCAGAAGACGAACACGGGACACGGTGGACAGAGTACCCTTTGTTGTCCAGTACTTCCCCGGAGCGGAAAAGCTACGACATCTTCTCCGGAGTCTTCAACATATCATTGATGAAGAGAAACATCTCGCTAGGGCCATCCCCATCCCCCTTTCCTGCCTTCAGACAACCGCACAACCTCAAACAGAACATTGTTCGCAGCAAACTACCCAACCTTCAGGAGAACAGTAACCACAACACCACACAACTCTGCCACAGCAATCTCTGCAAGACATGTCCGATCATCGCCATGGATGCCATCATCTCATGTGAGGATACCATTCACCAGTATGAGTATATACTCTTGCAACTTGGCCAACGTTGACTACCTGATACGTTGCAAGAAATGATATCCTGAAGCATGGTACATTGGGGAGACCATGCAGACACTATGACAACAGATGAATGAACATCACTCGACAATAATCAAGCAAAACTGTTCCCTTCCTGTGGGCAAACACTTCAGTGGTCACAAGCATTCAGCCTCTGACCTTCGGGCAAGCGTTCTCCAAGGTGGCCTTCACAACACACGACAGTGCCGAGTTGCTGAGCAGAGAGTGATAGTCAAGTTCCACACACACGAAGACAGTCTCAATGGAGATCTTGGGTTCATGTCACACTATCTGTAATCCCCAGGACTTGCCTGTGCTTGCAACATCTCACTTACTGTACTGTCTGGAGAGAATACACATCTCTTTAATCTGTGCTTAATTCTATCTCCACTCACATTGTCTGCACCTTGATTAGCTGTAAAGCCTCTCATTCGAATCACTATTCTGTAAACTGAGTCTGTGCCTTTTATATGCCCTGGTTGTAATCAGAATCCACAGGTTATTCAGTCCATACATTCGGCAGGTCGTGCGAGGGCTGCTCCTGGATATTACTTCAGGAGTGGCCTAGTGCTTCACGTCGTTAGTGTGTGCTTAAATTGGACCATCTGATGGACAACATGACAGCTCAGAGACTATCGCTGTTGCTGTGCAGACACATGGATTTGGGTCTGTGTCTGCGGGAGTTTGCACGTTCTCCCCGTGGTTGCGTGGGTTTTCTCCGGGTGCTCCGGTTTCCTCCCACATCCCAAAAATGTGCTCTTAGGCTGATTGGGCAACAAATTTTCCCTATAGTGGTCCTTAACTGTCATTATGACGTTAGGACGGCGGCGCGGGCTCGTTGGGCCGAAGGGCCTGTTTCCCGTGCTGTGTTGCTCTTTGTTCTTTGTTCTAATTCCCCACGCAGCAGCGCTCCAATAGCCAGTGGTGCTTACTGCCAAATAAACCTGTTGGACTTTAACCTGGTGTTGTGAGACTTATTACTGTTTTGACCCGAGTCCAACACCGGCATCTCCACATCATGAACACTGCCAGTCACAGCCTTCCATTCATAAAAGCTCCCCTCTACTGCTACCCTCTGTCTTCTGTGGCCAAGACAGTTCTGTATCCATCTTGCCAGCTCTCCTCTGATCCCCTCTGTCTTCACCTTTCCTACAATCTACTATGAAGCATCTTGTCAAAGGCTTTACTGAACTCCATGTATACAACATCTACTGTCTTTCCATCATCTATCCAGATAATATACGCCGATAAACCTTATATCATTGGGAGGGAAATTATTGGAGAGGATTCTTTGAGACAGGATTTATTCCCACTTGGAAATAACTGGACATATTAATGACAAGCAACATGATTTTGAGAAGGAGAAGGTATGTTTCATGAATATGATCAAGTTTTTTGAGGAAGTGACAAAGATGATTGATGAGAATAGGGCAGTTGATGTTGTCTACATGGATTTCAGTAAGGCCTTTGACAAGGTCCCTCATGGCAGACTGGTGCAGAAGGTGAAGTCGTATGGGGTCAGAGGTGAGTTGGCAAGATGGATACAGAACTGGCTCAGTCAAAGAAGACACAGGGTAGCAGCGGAAGAGTGTGTTTCTAAATGAAGGGCTGTGACAGGCGGTGTCCCTCAGGGATCACTGCTGGGACCTTTGCTGTTTGTAATATGTATAAATGATTTGGAGGAGAATGTAACTGAATTGATTAATAAGTTTGCGGACGACACAAAGGTCAGTGGATTGCGGATAGTGATGAGGACCATCAAAGGATATAACAGGATATAGATCACCTGGAGACTTGAGCAGAGAGATGGTAGATGGAGTTTAATCTGGACAAGTGTGAAGTAATGCACTTTGGAGTGTCTAATACAGATAGGAAGTATACAGTAAATGGCAGAATCCTTAAGAGCATTGATAGGCAAAGTGATCTGGGTGTATAGGTACACAGGTCACGATTGAATTTTAAAAAATGGCAAGTCATGTTGAAGCTTTGCAGAACCTTAGTTCGGCCGCACTTGGAATATAATGTTCAATTCTGGTCACCACACTATCAAGAGAATGTGGAAGCTTTGGAAAGGGTCCAGAAAAGATTTACCAGGATGTTACCTGGTACGGAGGGCATTAGCTATGAGGAAAGGTTGAGAAACTTGGTTTGTTCTCACTGGAATGACAGGGGTTATGGGGAAACCTGATAGAAGTCTACAAGATGATGAGAGACATGGATAGAGTGGATAGTCAGAAGCTTTTCCCAGTGTGGAAGAGTCAACTACTAGGGGGCACAGGTTTAAGGTGTGAGGGGCAAGTTTTAAAAGAGATAGACGAGGCAGATTTTTTTACACCAAGAGTGGTGGTGGCTGGAACTTGTCACCAGAGGAAGTAGTGGAAGTAGATCAGATAGTGACTTTTAAGAGCCATCTTGACAAATACATGAATAAGATGGGATAGAGCGATGCGGTCCCCAGAAGTGTAGGGAGTTTTAGTTAAGATGGACAGAATGGTCGGAACAGGCTTGGAGGGGCCAAAGGGCCTGTTCGTGTGCTGTAATTTTCTTTGATCTTGTTTCTTATCATCTTTGTCATTTCGTTGACAAACTTGATCAAGTTAGTGAGGCACAAACTCTCCATCACAAAACCATGCTGTCTATCACTAATAAGCTCATTTGTTTGCAAATGTAAGTTAATGCTGTCTCTAAGAATCTTTTCCAATAAGATACCAACCACTGACCCAAGGCTCGCCAGCCTATAATTCCCTGGATTATCCCTGCTGCCCTTCTTAAACAATGGAACAACCTCGGCTATCCTGCAGTCCTCTGGAACTTCACCTGTAGCCAGTGATGATACAAAGATTTCTGTCAAGGCTCCAGCTATTTCTGCTCTTGCCTCCCTCAGTATTCTGGGTAGATCCCATCAGGCCCTGGGAACTTACCTACTTTAATGATTTTTAACACACACAATGCCTCCTCCTTTTTGATATCGACATGACCCAGAATATCTACACCCCCTACCCTAGGCTCCTCATCCATCAAGTTTCTCTTTTTGGTGAATACTGAGGCAAAGTATTCATTTAGTATCTCACCCATTTCCTCTGGTTCCAGGTACAGATGCCCTCCATCATCCTCGAGTGGATCAACTCTTTCCATGTCTACCCTCTTTACAAATGTCTCAGGATTGTCCTCAATCCTATTTGCCAAGGACTTCTCAATACCCTTGTTAGCCCTCCAAACTCCTTTCCTTCAGTTCCTTTGTTCTTTATATTTTTCAAGGGCTTCACCTGCTCTAAGTCTTTTAAACCCAATGAATACTTCCTTTCTCTTTTTGACGAGGCAAACATCCCTTCTTATCCAGGGTTCCCACATTTAGCCTTCATCCTCACAGGTACACATCATCATGAATTCCAGTCAATGGACATTTGAAAGTCTCCCACATGTCAGATGTTGATTTATCCTCAAACAGCTTCCCCCAATCTACATTCTGCCTAATGTTGTTGTAGTTAGCCTTCCCCAAATTTACTTGAAGACCACTCTTGTCCTTATCCACAAGCACTTTAAAATTTATGGAATTCTGATCACTGTTCCCGAAATGTTCTCGTACTGAAACCTTGATCACCTGGCTGGGCACATTCCCCAATACGGGTCTAATATGATCCTTTTCTGAGTTGGGCTATTTACATACTATTTAAGAAACCCTCCTGGACACTCCTTACAAATTCTGTCCCATCCAAGTCCCAAGCAGTGTGAGTCCCAGTCAATATCGGAAAAGTTAAAATGACCATCTCTGTTGTTTTTGCATCTTTCCACAATCTGTCTGTATTTCTGGTCCTCTATCTCCCGCTGACTGTTGGGAAACCTGTAATAAAACCCCAACACTGTGTCTGCACCGTTCCTGTTCCTGAGCTGCCTGAACTCTCTGAGTTGTCCTCCCTCAGTAGAGCTGGGATATTCTCCTTCACCAGTAATGTAATTCCCCTTTTACATCCCCCTCTATCCCACTGGAAGCATCTCAATCCTGGAATGTTTAGCTGCTGATCCTGTCCATCTTTCAACCAAGTCTCTGTAACAGCAACAACATTATAGTTCCCAGCACTAATCCAAGCTCTAAGTTCATCTCTCTTACTTGTTATATTCCTCACATTGAAACAAATACACTTCAGACACCCCCCTCCCTCCCATTCCTGCAGCCAGCTGTGTTTTGAGTTGCAATGTCCCAGTATTTGATATAAAGGTTTACCATCATCTTCAATTGTGTCCCTTCCACACACACAGCTCACTGCCCCGCCCACACCCTCCCGCGGCCCCGCCCCCACCTTCCTCCAGCCCCGCCCCCACCCTCCTCTGCCCCGCCCCCCCCCCCCCCCCTTCCTCCAGCCCCCCCCATCCTCCCGCAGCCCCGCCCATCACCCACCCGCAGCCCCGCCCATCACCCACCCGCAGCCCCGCCCATCACCACCCGCAGCCCCGCCCCCACCCTCCCGCAGCCCCGCCCATCACCCACCCGCAGCCCCGCCCATCACCCACCATCAGTCCCGCCCCACCCTGCCGCAGCCCCGCCCCCATCACCGCAGCCCCGCCCATCACACATCAGCCCCGCCCCCACCCTGCCGTGGCCACGCCCCCACACTCTCACAGCCCCGCTCCCACACGCACGGCTCCCCCCCATCCTCCCGCAGCTCCGCCCCCACCCTTCCACCGCCCGCCCCACCCTCCCGCTGCCCCGCCCCCACCCTCCCGCTGCCCCGCCCCCACCCTCCCGCTGCCTCCGCCCCCCCCTCCCGCTGCCCGCCCCCACCTGCCGCAGCTCCGCCCCCACCCTGCCGCAGCCCCGCCCCCACCCTGCCGCAGCCCAGCCCCACCTTTCCACCGACCCTCCCCATCCTCTTCCAAATACGTTCCAGACCCTTGTAGCCCCGCCCCCACCCTCCCGTAGCCCCGCCCTCCAGCAGTCCCGCCCATCGCTCAGTCTCCATTTACAGCCTCGGGCCTCCCGGAAAGGAGACACGTGACTCGCGCTCCACCTGCCTCTGACGGTTGGCGGTGTGAAGAGAGTGCGCCTGCGCGCCGGCACGTGTCCGCTCGGCGAGACGGAGCGCGAGGGATTCAAAAAAAAGGAGCAGCTCGAGACTGGAGTCTCCCTTCAGGGAGGGGCTGAGGGTATAAATAGAGGAGACAGAGACGGACGGTGCTGAGTCTGCGGGAGGGAGAGAAGGACGGGGGACGGTAAATAAATACAATGATATTTTTATTTAATTTACTGTATAACTCTTCCACATTCGTTCAGGATAATTCAGCATAAATTATTTACCTTCTGTGTTTCCATAGAAATTGAATATCTTTTGCCAGAGGGACTGGAAGCCTTGGGCCATCAGATTAAATGTCTGATGCTAACTTCTGTGAATATTCATTTGATAGGACAAAATAATCAAAAAATGGGCAAAAAATATCATTAAATGGGTGATTGTCCCATCAGAGACTATGTAACTGATACCAAAACACCAAAAGAATAAACAGAAATATTATTTCTGGAATGTTGGTGCACGATGTAGAGATGCCGGTGTTGGACTGGGGTAAACACACTGAGAAATCTGATAACATCAGGTTTAAATCCAACCGATTTATTTCAGAGTAAACTCACAAGCTTTCGAGATGTTTCGACCTCTTTGTCAGATGAATGAGGTGTTCTGATCTCAGACAGCACATATTACAGCACAATTTACAGATTACTGATTAGAATGTGAATCTTTACACCTAACCTGCTGAGTCTTAAAGTGGTTAACAATGTGAATGGAGATAGCATTAAGCACAGGTTAAAGAGATGTGTATTATCTCCAGACAGCACAGTAAGTGAGGTTTTATAAACCCAGGAAAGTCATGGGGGTTACAGATAGTGTGACATGAACACAAGATCCCTGTTGAGACCGTCCTCATGTGTGGAACTTGACTATCAGTCTCTGCTCAGCGACTCTGTGCTGTCGTGAGGGGTGAAGGTTGCCTTGGAGAACACTTAGCCGAAGGTCGGAGGCCGAATCCCGTGACCGCTGAAGTGTTCACCAACAGGAAGGGAACACCTCATTCACCTGACAAAGAGATCGAAACACCTTGAAAGGATTTAAACCTGGTGTTGTCAAACTTCTTACTGGGTTGGTGCCCCATCCACAATGTAATACAGAATACTGTATAAT
>JAGIQG010000586.1:0-23071 GCA_024679065.1 Sphyrna mokarran
ATTACAATCTGGGCCTTGTATCAGTAATCTCTGCCCTAAACATCTCTCAGTTATTACAATCTGGGCCTTGTATCAGTAATCTCTGCCCTAAACCTCTCTCAGTTATTACAATCTGGGCCTTGTATCAGTAATCTCTGCATAAACCTCTCTCAGTTATTACAATCTGGGCCTTGTATCAGTAATCTCTGCTCTAAACCTCTCTCAGTTATTACAATCTGGGCCTTGTATCAGTAATCTCTGCCCTAATCCTCTCGGTAATTACAATCTGGGCCTTGCATCAGTAATCTCTGCCCTAAATCTCTCAGTTATTACAATCTGGGCCTTGTATCAGTAATCTCTGCCCTAAACCTCTCTCAGTTATTACAATCTGGGCCTTGTATCAGTAATCTCTGCCCTAAACCTCTAAACTCTCTCAGTTATTACAATCTGGGCCTTGTATTAGTAACCTCTGCCCTAAACCTCTCTCAGTTATTACAATCTGGGCCTTGTATCAGTAATCTCTGCCCTAAACCTCTCTCAGTTATTACAATCTGGGCCTTGTATTAGTAATCTCTCCCCTAAACCTCTCTCAGTTATTACAATCTGGGCCTTGTATCAGTAATCTCTGCCCTAAACCTCTCTCAGTCATAAGTCTTGTGACAGTAATAAATGAATTTTAAAACTTTGAACTTTAAAACCTCTCTGTGTCTCTGTCTGAATTCAGACCTCAGGTCAGTGCCAGACTGAGGGGGGGTCAGTATTGAGCAGAATGGACAGACAGTTTGATATAAAGTTTGAAGAAACTCCAGGGAGTGTTTGTAAACATGTTGGGGGTTGTGGAAAGGTCAGTGTGTAACAAGCTGAGGGAAGGGGTTTCCAGTTCACATCTTGCTGCTGTTTGGAGAAACCACCCCCCCTTTTTAAAACACAATCCCTGTGGTGCACAGCAAGATCCCACAAGGTGCAGTCAGCTGTGTTGAGTGTTTTTTACTTTGGGAAATGTTTATACAGAGAGAGAGAGACAGAGAGAGGCTGAGACAGTGAAATCAAACCTCCCCGGGACACCCAGAATGAAAATTACACTGCACAAAATCCCAGGAATTCTGCTTTCTGGATTTTACTGAGAGATTGTCCAACGAAATATTAATTCCTGGGAGGAAGAGGGAGAGAATAAAAAAGAGAGGCGGATAGAGGAAGGAAATGGAGACAAAAGCAGAGAGAAATAAACAGAATGGGGGAAAAGCTGTGGAGAGGATGGAATGAAAATCTGAATTTCTGAAAACTGAATTGCAAAGGCCTCTGTGAATTTTATTTAATAATTAGGAACAGCGCTCTGTCTCCCATCCCCTGTTATTTTAAATTTATAACAAACTTACAGACATTTTCATCAATAATTTACTCTTTGCCACCCACCAAAGGGTTAACGTGTTTGTGATTAATTACAAAGCCGGGATATTTTAACCCTAAGGTTTTAAACTCCAGCACCCCCACACCCCACAATCAAACCAGAACTGGTTCATCCGAGGAAGCGAGATTAAAATTAAGCCCGGATCGGGATAATAAAGAGACAACAACTCACGTGCGGCCTATAGAACACGACTCAGTCCATCCATCCTCCTCTGGAGAAAAGCCCCTTGTCCAAGGATTCCCAGTCCCATTGCAGTCTCCAAAATTCAAATCCCTGGGGAGAAGAGAAAATAATTAATTAAAATACAACAAGATGTTTAAACTAAACAGCACAAGAGCCCAGGATTCCCCCTTCTCAGATTTTACTGAGAGATTGTTCAGCTAAATATTAATTCCTTGGGAAGAGACAGAATCTAATTATTTTAAATACCAGAAAATGTTGAAGTTAAATATCACAAGAGACCAGGATTCACCCTTCCAAGATTTGACTGAGAGATTCTCCAACTAAATATTAATACTTAATATGAAGTGTCTTTTAAGAGACTTCTGGATGAGTACATGGGATTTAATAAGATTGAGGGTTATAGGTAGGCTTAGTAGGTAGAGATATGATCAGTGCAACTTGTGGGCTGAAGGGCCTGTTTATGCTGTAGCTTTCTTATGATTCTATGATTACAATTTGGGCCTTGTATCAGTAATCTCTGCTCCAAACCCGTCTTAGTTATTACAATCTAGACCTTGTATCAGTAATCTCTGCCCTAAACCTCTCTTAGTTATTACAATCTGGACCTTGTATCAGTAATCTCTGCCCTAAGCCTCTCTCAGTTATTACAATCTGGACCTTGTATCAGTAATCCAAGTAAAGTGGTGGAGGCAGGTACTCTGGAGATATTTAAGAAATACTTAGATGGGCACATGAACAGAATGGGAATGGAGGGGTATAGAAAACTGATTTAAAATAGGGATCATGAGCCTTGGGATCCCTGGGAAGTGTGTAAATAGATGATGATATTAATGTACTTGTTTTTATCCTACAGGTGCTTTGGTCCACCTTGTTGTCTAACAAGGGGCATAGACGCGATAGGTCATGAGAGAGCTGGTCTTGGATTTTTTTTTGAGAGTATCCTAGTGCTTCACATTGTTAGCGTACGCTTGACCCGGACCATTTGACAGGCAACGCAACGGCTCAGTGACTATCGCAGTGCAGATACACGGATTTGGGGCTGTGTCTGTGGGAGTTTGCGCATTCTCCCTGTGCTTACGTGGGTTTTCTCCGGAAGCTCCGGTTTCCTCCCACATCGCAAAAGAAATTCTCCCTAAATTGTCTCAAATTTGGTTTTTAATCCATAGATCTATAAACATGGACAGGGATTGCGTGTAGAAGTGGGAACATCGAGGTGGAGGCGCGGGCTCGTTGGGCCAAAGGGCCTGTTTCCCGTGCTGTTTTGTTCTTTGTTCTTTAAAACTCTCTCAGTTATAACAATCTGGAAATTGTATCAGTAATCTCTGCCCTAAAACTCACTCAGTTATTACAATCTGGGCCTTACATCAGTAATCTCTGCCCTAAACTTCTCTCAGTTATTACAATCCAGGCCTTGTATCAGTAATCTCTGCCCTAAACTTCTCTCAGTTATTACAATCTGGGCCTTGTAACAGTAATCTCTGCCCTTTAGCTGATTGGAGAATATCCTTGTGAATATTACTGAGTTTGCGTTGTAATATTTTCCTGCTGTTGCCAATGTGACTATTTTGAATATATTTTGGGGGATTCTCCGGCCTCCCCTCAGCAGCTTTCTGGGCAGTGAGAGGTGACACACCGTTCACTAGTGGAGGGAGGTTTTGCTCCTGTTGCTGTCGATGGGATTTCCCATTGAAGCTGCCTCACGCTGGCAGGAATCCAGAGGCAGGGCAACGAGAGCAGAGAATTCCCCACTAGTGAAGAGCCGGAGAATTCCCGACATTTGCTCCTTTCCCAGTTATCACTGCGCTCGACCCTGTCGCTGTTTATACTCTCAGTTGTCCCAGTGAAGACTACATTACACCAGGCTGCTGTGGACACCACAGTGAACCCTCCTCTTTGAGTTCTTACTGTATGAATACCTTGCATGGATTGATGTGAGCCCTGAGAAATCCCCTTAAATCAACATCTTCTGGATTTCCCCAGGGGTGAGTGTCCTCAGGGCTCCCAACCACCTTCAGCAGCTCCATCAATGTCCTTCCCACCATCACAGGGTCTGAAGTGGGATGTTCGCTGATGATTGCACAATGTTCAGCATCACCCGCACTCCTCAGATACTGAAACAGAAAATAAGAACATCCCAAACAGATCAGGCAGCATCTGTGGAGAGACAAACAGATTCTGGGAGCACTGAGACACAGGCAGATCGAGAAAGAATATGTACACACACTCACACTCAGAGAGCCAAAAACTAAACAGATATATACTGGATTCCAGGAGAGAAAGGTTCCACCTGGATCTTCCTCTCAATGGATTCTCCGTCACCGGAGAGGACATTCCAGCTGCTACAGAAAGGAACAACTGATTAATATCAGGGACAGAATTTGAATGGATTAGACACAAGAGAGATGAAAGGTTTCTGCTCATCGTAAAAAGCGAAACAGTCACTCAGTGTCATTAAGGGAGAGAGCTGGCTGGTCTATCTTCGACCCAAGTTACACACTGACTCTGAATAACCTCACAGCAGTTTGGGGAACGGAGATTTCACAAGCACTATTCGTGGCTTTAGCGTCTCCCGAAGTGTTTCAGCGGAAAAGAAGCACCATTGAAATGTTGTCAGTGTTATTTAGGGAAGGTTTTGTCACCAGCAGGATGTGGAGGCTTTGGAGAGGGGACAGAAAAGAGTTCCCAGCATGTTGCCCTGGTCTGGAGGGCATTCGCTATGAGGAGAGGTTGGAGAAACTTGGGTTTGTTCTCATTGGGATGATGGAGGGTGAGGGGAGACCTGATAGAAGTCTACAAGATTATGAGGGGCACGGACAGAGTGGATAGTCAGAAGCTTTTTCCCCAGGGTGGAGGAATCAATTACTAGGGGGGCAGAGGTTTAAGGTGCGAGGGGCAAGGTTTAAAGGAGATGTACGAGGCAAGTTTTTTTTACACAGAGGGTGGTGGGTGCCTGGAACTCACTGCCGGGGGAGGGAGTGGAAGCAGGTACGATTGTGACTATTAGGGGGTGTCTGGACAAATCCATGAATAGGATGGGAATAGAGGGATATGGTCCCTGGAAGGGTAGGGGGTTTTAGTTCACTCGGGCAGCATGGTCAGTACAGGCTTGGAGGGGCCGAAGGGCCTGTTCCTGTGCTGGAATTTTCTGTGTTCTAATTTCAGACAGAGAGAGAGATAAAGATCCAGAGGCAGAGAGAGACAGAAACAGGATGGGACTGTGCTGTACATGTTTCCGAGCTGATACTGAGACACACACGAGATGGACATCAGTGATTTGGACGAGGGAAGGAAAAATAATCTTTCCAAGTTTGCTGATGCCATGAAGCTTGTTGGGAATGTGAGTAGTGAGAAGGATGTTAGAATGATTCCCAGAGATTTCAGCAAATTGGGTAAATGTGAAACAGATGCAGTATAACGTGGACAAACGTGGATTTAACTACTTCAGACAGAGAAACAGATTGGCAGAGGATTATTTAAATGGGGATAGATTGGGAAATGTTGATGTGCAGAGGGATCTGGGTGTCCTAGTACACCAGACACTGAAAGCAAGCATGCAGCTCCAGCAAACAGTTACGAAGGCGAATGGTATGTTGGCCTTCACTGTAAGAGAACTTGAGTAAAGGAGCAAGGATGTCTCAACACCAAAGATGTGCAGGTTGGGCTGATTGGCCATTCAAAATTGCCCTTTAGTATCAGAGGGATTAGCAGGGTCAATATGTCCCATTACAGTGATGGGGCCTGGGTGGGATTGTTGCTAGCACAGTCTCGAGTGGCTGAATGGCCTCCTTCTGCACTGTAGGGATTCTATGATTCTAATATGTCCATACGTTAAGGAAGGTGGCAGGGCACTTTCAGAGAGCAGGAAATGAAGTATACGGTATCCCTGATTTTATTCATGGAGGAATTGAGTACAAGAGGAAGGAGCTCATATTGAACTTGTATAAGACACTCGTTAGGCCTCAGCAGGAGACTGCACCCAGTTCTGGGCCCCGTACTTGAGGAGGGATGTGAAGACATTGGAGAGAGTACAGAGCAGGTTCACAAGAATGATTCCAGGGATTAAGATCCGTCGCTACGAGGGTAGATCGGAGAGGTTGGGACTGTTTTCCTCGGAGAAAAGAAGGCTGAGGTGAGACTTGAGAGAGAGATTGAAGATCCTAAGGGTTATGGACAGGTTAAAGAGTGGGAAACTCTTCCCTCTCAAGAGATGGTGATGAACTAGAGGACACAGATTGGAAATGATGGGGAAATGGATCAGAAGTGAAATGTGGAAAATCACTTCACCAAGAGGGTGTTTGGAATCTGGAACAATCTTCCTGAAAGCCTGTTCCAATATTCAGTAAGATCCTGGCTGATCTGTGATCTAACTCTCTGTCTCTTTACCCCTTTGCACTAAGGGAAATCTATCAAACCCCAGATTTAAAATAACAAGTGACTGAGCATCAATAGCCATTTGCAGAAGATTGTTTCAAACTAACTCCACACCACATCTGGCAATGTTTTCATTTCTACAATTCTCAATTTCTAAACTGAGGCTAATACCCAAATATTCCCAAATCCTGGAATTCCCAACCAGCAGAAAAACTTGTTCTTTATCAGCCTCTCCCTTTCCCTCATTATTTTCAATATTTGATTCAATCAGCCCCCAACTTCAATTCCAGTGGTTAAGAATAATGTTTAATCTGCACCGTTCATCAAATATTCCCAACACCAATACTGTCATGGGCTAAATCCAGAGTAAAATTCCCTCTGCTCTGTCCAAGGAATGTTTCAGCACAAATTTTTATTTTGAACTTTGGGAAAAAAGCAGGAATCAAATAGTTCAGCATCCCGGTGTGGCCTCGGGTTTATTTCAATCAGCCCTTCACATTAAAACATGAAGTTGAAGTTTCGAATACTGTCTGTGGCAGCGTTTGTGGATTCAGTTGTTCTCTTGCTTTTTCACCTGTTTGAAGAATTTGAATTGTAGATATTGTTTAATCATTCCTTTCTCTCAGCACATGGAACTTGTGAATCTGCAAGGCAGACAGTCTCATGTCATTAACATCAAACTGCATCTTTATTCATCCATCCATTTCCTATCTCTGAATACATCCCACACATTTCCAGAATGCAGGAAGTTCTCAATGGAAACTGCTTCCAATGATTCCCCAATTCAATTCTTCACACTTGACTGGAAACTACATTCCACTGACATTCCCCAAAGCAGCCACAGAAAAGTGACTGGTTATTTTAAACATTGAACCTGAACTCATTGAGTTTATGATTCACTCACATTGTACAGAAATGTTGATGCTGTTTCGAGGAAAGTGATCAGATGAACTCTGTAACATGAAGGCAGTCTCCGGACTGAGATTAACCACATTTACAACAATTCCACAATATCAGAGACATTGCTGTGCGGATCGTGTGAATCCAGCCGTGAAATATCGGAACATTTGGAGCTTCCACTGTTTCTGTCTTTCCATCATTTATTAAAGTACGCTGTTCTATCCCTTTTAAATCTAAATTGTGTCAATTTACATTTCCCTGCACTGAAACATCGCCACCAGTTTTGTCCACTTACTAAAGATGCAAAACTCTTTGCAATTTGATGTTTCCAGCTACGCTGCTTACAATGCTGCCTCATTTTCTGTATCTATGGCAAACTGTGATGTGAAGCATTCAGTCAGATTAAATGGTCAATAAATACATCAAAACTACCTGTATATTTCTCTGTGTGTGTGTGTGTCTGTTTCCCATGATCTGTTTGAGTGGTGGAGCAGGCTCAATGGGTCAAATGGCCTAAAACTGCACATAATTGAGATTTAAACACTCATCCATGCTGACACACACCCACACGCACACCCACACACACACACCCACACGGACACCCACACACACACACACACACACACACACAAAGGCACTCACATAGCGACAGAATGACACACACATATTCAGAGAGAGGGAGACACGGACACAGATACATACACAGTCACACACCCAGACAGCGAGAGACACACACAGTCACTCATAGACACACAGAAACACATGTACACTCATAGACACACAAGCTCAGAGACACAGAAAAACACACAATCTCTGTCAGACACACAGGGAGAAACACAAGCTCACACACACACACAGAAATACATGCACACACTTAGAAACTCTCCCTCACACACCCAGAAACACAGAAACATAACCACACTGACACTCCCACACACTCATTCCTACTTGTGTTTTACTCCTCACTGCCCCAACTATAAAGCACTGGGATCTGAGCTTGAAATGTTGGAACTGATCAGAGAGGAACGAGTGGGGCCTAATAGACACTGAGAGGATCACTTGTGTGTGAATCATAGAATGGGGACAGCACAGGAGGCCATTCAGCCCGTCAAGCCAGGACGGACACCCTGCAAGAGCAGTTTCACTATTCCCACTCCCCCCCACCCTCTCCCCGGAACCCTGTCAATATTTTCCCTTCAGCTTCCCATTCAATCTCCTCTGGATGGAATCTTCTTCCCCCTCCGGCTCAGACACAACGTTCCAGATCCCAGCAGTCACTGCGTTAAAAACATTTCCCCATCACACAATCACAGATTCATACATCGGCCCATCGAGTCTGTACCGACCCGTGTGAACCACCTAACATACTACCCGAACCCATTTCCCAGCACTGGGCCCATAGCCCTGAATGTGATGATGGGCGAAGTGCTCATCCAGGGACTTTTTAAAGGATTTGAGACAACTTGCCTCTACCCCACCTTCCAGACAGCACATTCCAAACCCTCACCACCCTCTGGGTAAAACAGTTCTTCCTCACATCCCCACCTAAACCTCCTGTCCCTTACCTTGAACCTGTGTCCCCCTCATCACTGACCCTTCAACTAAGGGGAGTAACAGCTCCGCATCCATACACTTTATGTCTCTCTCAATTATTACAATCTGGGCCTTGTATCAGTAATCTCTGCCGTAAAACACCCCCAGTTATTACAATCTGGGCCTTGCATCATCAATTTCTGCCCTAAACATCTTCCACATATTACAATCTAGGGCTTATATCAGTAATCTCTGATCTAAACCTCTTTCTGCTATTCAATATGTGCCTTGCATCAGTAAACTCTGCCCTAAACCTCTGTCAATTATTACAATCTGGACCTTGTATCAGTAATCATTACCCTAAATTGCTTTCGGTTATTACAATCTGGGCCTTGTATCAGTAATCTCTGCCCTAAACCTTTCTCAGTTATTACAATCTGGGCCTTGTATCAGTAATCTCTGCTCTAAACCTCTCTCAATTATTACAATCTGGACCTTGTATCATTAATCTCTGCCCTAAACCTCTCTCAATTATTACAATCTGGGCCTTGTATCAGTAATCATTACCCTAAACTGCTTTCAGTTATTACAAACTTGGGGTTGTATTTGTAAACTCTGCCCTAAACATCTTTCAGAATTTATAATCTGGGCCTCATATGTGTAATCTTTTCCAAAACCCCTCACACTTATTAGAATCTAGTCCTTGTATCAGTAAACTCTTCTCTAAACCCCGCTCAGTTATTACAATCAAATCTTGGATCAGTAATCACTGCACGAAACTTCTCTCAGCTATTGCAATCTGTGCCTTGTGTCAGTAAAATCTGCCCTAAACCTCCCTCAGATTATACAATCTGTGTCTTGTATCACTAATCTCTGCATTAAACTTCTCTCAGTTATTACAATCTGTGCCTTTTATCAGTAAGCTCTGCCCTAAACTTCCGTGCTGTTACAATCTGGGCCTTGTATCAATAATCTCTAACCTAAACCTCTCTCAGTTTTTACAATATGGGCCTTGTATCATCAATTTCTGCCCTAAACATCTTCCATTAATTACAATCTAGGCCTTGTATCAGTAAACTCTGATCTAAACCTCTCTTGGTTATTCAATCTGGGCCTTGTATCAGTAAACTCTGCATAAACCTCTCTCAGTTATTACAATCCTGGCCTTGTATCAGTAAACTCTGGCCTAAACCTCTCGGTATTTACAATCTGTGCTTTGCATCAGTAATCTCTGCCCGAAATCTCTCAGTTATTGCAATCTGGGCCTTCTATTACTAATCTGAGCCCTGAACCTCTCACAGTTATTACAATCTGGGCCTTGTATCAGTAATCTTTGTCCTAAACCTCCCTCAGTTATTACAATCTAGGCCTTGTAGCAATGAACGCTGCTATAAACTTCTCTCAGTTATTACAATATGGGCCTTGTATCAGTAATCTCTGCCCTAAACCTCTCTCAGTTATTACAATCTGGGCCTTGTATCAGTAATCTCTGCCCTAAACCTCTCTCAGTTATTACAATCTGGGCCTTGCATTAGTAAGCTCTGCCCTAAACCTCTCTCAGTTATTACAATCTGGGCCTTGTATTAGTAAGCTGTGCCCTAAACCCATCTCAGTTATTACAATCTGGGCCTTGTATCAGTAATCTCTGCCCTAAACCTCTCTCAGTTATTACAATCTGGGCCTTGTATTAGTAAGCTGTGCCCTAAACCCATCTCAGTCATAACTCTTGAGACAGTATTAAATAAATATTAAAACTTTGAACTTTAAAACCTCTCTGTGTCTCTGTCTGAATTCAGACCCCAGGTCAGTGCCAGATTGAGAGGGGGTCAGAATTGAGCAGAATGGACAGACAGTTTGATACAAAGTTTGAAGAAACTCCAGGGAGTGTTTGTGAACATGTTGGGGGTTGTGGAAAGGTCAGTGTGTAACAAGCTGAGGGAAGGGGTTTCCAGTTCACATCTTGTTGCTGTTTGGAGAAAACCCCCCCTTTTTAAAACAAAATCCCTGTGGTGCAGTTTTTACTGAGAGATTGTCCAAATAAATATTAATTCCAGGGATAAAGAGGAGGAGAGAATAAAAAAGAGAGGCGGATAGAGGAAGGAAATGGAGAGAAAAGCAGAGAGAAATAGACAGAATGGGGGAAAAGCTGTGGAGAGGATGGAATGAAAATCTGAATTTCTGAAAAATGAATTGCAAAGGCCTCTGTGAATTTTATTTAACAATTAGGAACAGCACTCTGTCTCCCAGCCCCTGTTATTTTCGATTTAAAACAAACTTACAGACAGTTTCATCAATAATTTACTCTTTGCCACCCACGAAAGTGTTAACATGTTTGTGACCAATTACAAAGCCGGGATATTTTAACCCTAAGGTTTTAAACTCCAGCACCCCCAAACGTCCCACAAAAAAACAAAAACTGGTTCATCCGAGGAAGCGAGATTAAAATTAAAGCTGCATCGGGATAATAAAGAGACAACAACTCACGTGTGGCCTATAGAACAGAACTCAGTCCATCCATCCTCCTCTGGAGAAAAGCCCCTTGTCCAAGCATTCCCAGTCCCATTGCAGTCTTCAAAATTCAAATCCCTGGGGAGAAGAGAAAATAATTAATTAAAATACCAAAACATGTTTAAACTAAACAGCACAAGAGCCCAGGATTCTCCCTTCTCAGATCTTACTGAGAGATTGTTCAGCTAAATATTAATTCCTTGGGAAGAAAGAGAGAATCTAATTAATTTAAATGCTAAAAAATGTTTAAATTAAACAGCACAAGAGACCAGGATTCCTCTTTCTCAGATCTTACTGAGAGACTGGTCAGCTAAGTACAATTTCCTTGGAAGAGACAGAATCTAATTAATTGAAATACTAGAAAATGTTGAAGTTAAATAGCACAAGAGACAAGGATTCCCCCTTCTAAGATTTGACTGAGGGATTGTCCAACTAAATATTAATACTTAATATTAAGGGCCTTTTAAAAGTCTTCTGGATGAATACATGGGATTTAATAGGATTGAGGGTTATAGGTAGGCCTGGTCGGTAGAGATATGATCAGTGGAACTTGTGGGCTGAAGGGCCTGTTTGTGCAGTAGAATTTCTATGATTCTATGATTACAATCTGGGCCTTGTATCAGTAATTTCTGAACTAAACCTCTCTCAGTCATTACAATCTGGGCTCGTATCAGTAATCAGTGCCCTAAACCTCTCTCAATCATTACAATCTGGGCTTGTATCAGTAATCACTGCCCTAAACCTCTCTCAATCATTACTATCTGGGCCTTGTATCAGTAATCTCTGCCCTAAACCTCTCCCAGTTATTGCAATCTGGGCCTTGTATTAGTAATCTCTGCCATAAGCCTCTCTCAGTTATTACAATCTGGGCCTTATGTCAATAATCTCTGCCATAAGACTCTCTCAGTTGTTACAATCTGTCAATAATCTCTGCCATACGACTCTCTCAGTTATTACAATCTGGGCCTTGAATCAGTAATCTCTGCCCTAAACCTCTCTCAGTTATTACAATCTGGGCCTTGAATCAGTAATCTCTGCCCTAAACCTCTCTCAGTTATTACAATATGGGCCTTGAATCAGTAATCTCTGCCCTAAACCTCTCTCAGTTATTACAATCTGGCCCTTGTAAAGTAATCTCTGCCCTTTACTGCATGGAGAATATCCTTGTGAATATTACTGAGTTTGCGATGTAATATTTTCCTGCTGTTGCCAATGTGACTGTTTTGAATATATTTTGGAGGATTCTCCGGCCTCCCCTCAGCAGCTTTCTGGGCAGTGAGAGGTGACACACCGTTCACTAGTGGAGGGAGGTTTTGCTCCTGTTGTTGGCAATGGGATTTCCCATTGAAGCAGCCTCACGCTGGCAGGAATCCAGAGGCAGGGCAACGAGAGCAGAGAATTCCCCACTAGTGAAGAGCCGGAGAATTCCCCACATTCGCTCCTTTCCCAGTTATCACTGCGCTCGACCCTGTCGCTGTTTATACTCTCAGTTGTCCCAGTGAAGACTACATTACAACAGGCTGCTGTGGACACCACAGTGAACTCCCCTCTTTGAGTTCTTACTGTATGAATACCTTGCATGGATTGATGTGAGCTCTGAGAGCTCCCCTTCAATCAACATCTTCTGGATTTCCCCAGGGGTGAGTGTCCTCAGGACCCCCAACCATCTTCAGCTGCTCCATCAATGTCCTTCCCACCATCACAGGGACGGAAGTGGGATGTTCGCTGATGATTGCACAATGTTCAGCACCACCCGCACTCCTCAGATACTGAAACAGAAAATAAGAACATCCCAAACAGGTCAGGCAGCAGCTGTGGAGAGAGAAACAGATTCTGGGAGCACTGAGACACAGGCAGATCGAGAAAGAATATGTACACACACTCACATTCAGAGAGCCGAAAAATAAACAGATATATAATGGAGAGGGAATCCCTTCTCCCTCTGGAAATAGAGATTCACTGGATTCCTCTTCCAAAGACCCAACACATCTGGATGGACAGAATAGGTTCCAGTTCTCCCCATGGCCCTTTTCCGATCTCCATCCTTCACATCTGCACACTTCAGGTACAGTTTGTGAATCAAAGCAAACCCTGTCCATTACAAATCCACTCAGCCTTTTCCCTCTGCTCTCTCCGCACACAATCAGCTACAACACAACAAGAAACAAACAGGAACCATGGATTCCAGGAGAGAAAGGTTCCACCTGGATCCTCCTCTCAATGGATTCTCTGTACCGGAGAGGACATTCCAGCTCCTACAGAACGGAACAACTGATTAATATCAGGGACAGAATCGGAATGAATTAGACACAAGAGAGATGAAAGGTTTCTGCTCATCGTAAAAAGTGAAACAGTCACTCCGTGTCATTAAGGAAGAGAGCTGGCTGGTCTATCTTTGACCCAAGTCACACACTGACTCTGAATATCCTCACAGCAGTTTGGGGGAACGGAGATTTCTAAAGCACTATTGATGGCTTTAGGGTCTCCAAAAGTGTTTCGCCGGCAAAGGAGCACCATTGAAATGTTGTCAGTGTTATTTAGGGAAGGTTTTGTTACCAGCAGGATGTGGAGGCTTTGGAGAGGGGACAGAAAAGAGATTCCCAGCATGTTGCCCTGATATGAAGGGCATTCGCTATGAGGAGATGTTGGAGAAACTTGGGTTTGTTCTCATTGGGATGATGGAGGGTGAGGGGAGACCTGATAGAAGTCTACAAGATTATGAGGGGCACAGACAGAGTGGAGAGTCAGAAGCTTATTCCCCAGGGTGGAAGAATCAATTACTTGGGGGCAGAGGTTTAAGGTGCGAGGGGCAAGGTTTAAAGGAGATGTACGAGGCAAGTTTTTTTTACACAGATGGTGGTGGGTGCCTGGATCTCACTGCTGGGGGAGGGAGTGGAAGCAGATACGATTGTGACTATTAGGGAGTGTCTGGACAAATCCATGAATAGGATGGGAATAGAGGGATATGGTCCCTGGATGGGTAGGGGGTTTTAGTTCACTCAGGCAGCATGGTCAGTACAGGCTTGGAGGGGCCGAAGGGCCTGTTCCTGTGCTGGAATTTTCTTTGTTCTAAATTCAGACAGAGAGAGAGATAAAGATCCAGAGGCAGAGAGAGACAGAAACAGGATGGGACTGTGCTGTACATGTTTCCGAGCTGACACTGAGACACACACGAGATGGACATCAATGATTTGGACGAAGGAAAGAAAAATAATCTTTCCAAGTTTGCTGATGCCATGAAGCTTGTTGGGAATGTGAGTAGTGAGAAGGATGTTAGAATGATTCCCAGAGATTTCAGCAAGTTGGGGAAATGTGAAACAGATGCAGTATAACATGGACAAACGTGGATTTAACTACTTCAGACAGAGAAACAGAACGGCAGAGGATTATTTAAATGGTGATAGATTGGGAAATGTTGATGTACAGAGGGATCTGGGTGTCCTAGTACACCAGACACTGAAAGCAAGCACGCAGCTCCAGCAAACAGTTAGGAAGGCGAATGGTATGTTGGCCTTCACTGTAATAGAACTTGAGTAAAGGAGCAAGGATGTCTCAACACCAAAGATGTGCAGGTTGGGCTGATTGGCCATTCAAAATTGCCCTTTAGTGTCAGAGGGATTAGCAGGGTCAATATGTCCCATTACAGTGATGGGGCCTGACTGGGATTGTTGCTAGCACAGTCTCGAGTGGCTGAATGGCCTCCTTCTGCACTGTAGGGATTCTATGATTCTAATATTTCCATACGTTAAGGAAGGTGGCAGGGCACTTTGAGAGAGCAGGAAATGAAGTATACGGTATCCCAGCTTTTATTAATGGAGGAATTGAGTACAAGAGGAAGGAGCTCATATTGAACTTGTATAAGACACTCATTAGGCCTCAGCAGGAGACTGCACCCAGTTCCGGGCCCCGTACTTGAGGAGGGATGTGAAGACATTGGAGACAGTACAGAGCAGGTTCACAAGAATGATCCCAGGGATTAAGATCTGTCGCTACGAGGGTAGATCGGAGCGGTTGGGACTGTTTTCCTTAGAGAAAAGAAGGCTGAGGTGAGACTTGAGAGAGTGATTGAAGATCCTAAGGGTTATGGACAGGTTAAAGAGTGAGAAACTCTTCCCTCTCAAGAGATGGTGATGAACTAGAGGGCACAGATTGGAAATGAGGGGGAAATGGAATCAGAAGTGAAATGTGGAAAATCACTTCACCAAGAGGGTGTTTGGAATCTGGAACAATCTTCCTGAAAGCCTGTTCCAATATTCAATAAGATCCTGGCTGATCTGTGATCTAACTCTCTGTCTCTTTACCCCTTTGCACTAAGGGAAATCTATCAATCCCCAGATTTAAAATAATAACAAGTGACTGAGCATCAATAGCCATTTGCAGAAGATTGTTTCAAACTAACTCCACACCACATCTGGCAATGTTTTCATTTCTACAATTCTCAATTTCTAAATTGAGGCTAATACCCAAATATTCCCAAATCCTGGAATTCCCAACCAGCAGAAAAACTTGTTCTTTATCAGCTCATTATTTTCCCTCATTATTTTCAATGTTTGATTCAATCAGCCCCCAACTTCAATTCCAGCGGTTAAGAATAATGTTTAATCTGCACCATTCATCAAATGTTCCCAACACCAATACTGTCATGGGCTAAATCCAGAGTAAAATTCCCTCTGCTCTGTCCAAGGAATGTTTCAGCACAGATTTTTATTTTGAAGTTTGGGGAAAAAACCAGAAATCAAATAGTTCAGCATCCCAGTGTGGCCTCGGGTTTATTTCAATCAGCCCTTCACATTAAAACATGAAGTTGAAGTTTCGAATACTGTCTGTGGCAGCGTTTGTGGATTCAGTTGTTCTCTTGCTTTTTCACTGTGGGACTGATTTGAATTTTGGATATTGTTTAATCATTCCTTTCTCTCAGCACATGGAACTTATGAATCTGCAAGGCAGACAGTCTCATGTCATTAACATCAAACTGCATCTTTATTCATCCATCCATTTCCTATCTCTGAATAGATCCCACACATTTCCAGAATGCAGGACGCTCTCAATGGAAACTGCTTCCAATGATTCCCCAATACAATTCTTCACACTTGACTGGAAACTACATTCCACTGACATTCCCCAAAGCAGCCACAGAAAAGTGACTGGTTATTTTAAACATTGAACCTGAACTCATTGAGTTCATGATTCACTCACATTGTACAGAAATGTTGATGCTGTTTCGATGAGAGTGATCAGATTAACTCTGTAACATGAAGGCAGCCTCCGGACTGAGATTAACCACATTTACAACAATTCCACAATATCAGAGACATTGCGGTGTGGATTGTGTGATTCCAGCTGTGAAATATGCGAACATTTGGAGCTGCCACTGTTTCTGTCTTTCCATCATTTATTAAAGTACGTTGTTCTATCCCTTTTAAATCTAAGTTGTATCAATTTACATTTCCCTGCACTGAAACATCGCCACCAGTTTTGTCCATTTACTAAATATGAAAAACTCTTTGCAATTTGATGTTTCCAGCTATGCTGCTTACAATAGAACATAGAACATAGAACATTACAGCACAGAACAGGCCCTTCGGCCTTCGATGTTGCGCCGACCAATATAAAAAGCAATGCCCCTCCCAACTAAACCATTCCCTTCTCTTCCATATACTTATCACCTAACCTCTTAAACGCCACCAAACTTGGGGAGTTGCGGCATCGTGCAACTGCTGCATGCTGGCATTCCACTCCCTAACCACCCTTTTTTTTTGGGGGGGTAAAAAGGGAAAAAAAAACCTTGGGGGCCTCTGATATCCGTCCTATAACTATCACCCCTTAATTTAAATTACTGTGTCCCCCTCGTGCTAGCTTTTTTCTTTCCAGCCCTAGAAAAGGCTATCACTGTCCACCCCTATCTAACCTCTATCCTCTTATATGTTTTCGATCAGGTCCCCTCTTAGCCTCCTCCTTCTAACAAAACACCCTCAATCCCTCAGCTCTCCTCAAAGACCTGCCCTCCATACCAGGCAACATCCTGGTAAACCTCCTCTGTACCCTCTCCAATGCCTCCACATCTTACTTATAATGTGGGGACCAGAACTGCACACAATACTCCAAGTGCAGCCGCACTAGAGGCACAGAGTTAGATACACACATTGAGACACAGAGACACACACATACACACAGGCACAGAGAGACACGTGCACACTAAGAGAAAGAACAACACTTACACAAACACGCACATGCTGAGAGACCCACAGCGACACAGAGAGACACACATTGAAATATACAGAGAGACACACACACTCACAGAAAAATATGTACACACTTAGAAACTCTCCCTCACACACACAGAAACATAGAAACATAACCACACTGACACTCCCACACACTCATTCCTATTTGTGTTTTACTCCTCACTGCCCCAACAATAAAGCACTGGGATCTGAGCTTGAAATGCTGGAACTGATCAGGGAGGAACGAGTGGGGCCTAATAGACACTGAGAGGTTCACGTGTGTGTGAATCATAGAATGGGGACAGCACAGGAGGCCATTCAGCCCGTCAAGCCAGGATGGACACCCTGCAAGAGCAGTTTCACTATTCCCACTCCCCCCAAACTCTCCCCGGAACCCTGTCAATATTTTCCCTTCAGCTTCCCATTCAATCTCCTCTGGATGGAATCTTCTTCCCCCTCCGGCTCAGACACAACGTTCCAGATCCCGGCAGTCACTGCGTTAAAAACATTTCCCCGTCACACAATCACAGATTCATACCTCGGCCCATCGAGTCTGTACCGACCCGTGTGAACCACCTAACATCCCGCCTGAACCCCATTTCCCACCACTGGGCCCATAGCCCTGAATGTGATGATGGGCCAAGTGCTCATCCAGGGACTTTTTAAAGGATTTGAGACAACTTGCCTCTACCCCACCTTCCAGACAGCACATTCCAAACCCTCACCACCCTCTGGGTAAAACAGTTCTTCCTCACATCCCCACCTAAACCTCCTGTCCCTTACCTTGAACCTGTGTCCCCCTCATCACTGACCCTTCAACTAAGGGGAGTAACAGCTCCGCATCCATACACTTTATGTCTCTCTCAATTCTTACAATCTGGGCCTTGTATCAGTAATCTCTGCCGTAAAACACTCCCAGTTATTACAATCTGGGCCTTGCATCATCAATTTCTGCCCTAAACATCTTCCACATATTACAATCTAGGGCTTATATCAGTAATCTCTGATCTAAACCTAATTCTGCCATTCAATATGTACCTTGCATCAGTAAACTCTTGCCCTAAACCTCTCTCAATTATTACAATCTGGACCTTGTATCATTAATCTCTGCCCTAAACCTTTCTCAGTTATTACAATCTGGGCCTTGTATCAGTAATCATTACCCTAAATTGCTTTCGGTTATTACAATCTGGGCCTTGTATCAGTAATCTCTGCCCTAAACCTTTCTCAGTTATTACAATCTGGGCCTTGTATCAGTAATCTCTGCTCTAAACCTCTCTCAATTATTACAATCTGGACCTTGTATCATTAATCTCTGCCCTAAACCTCTCTCAATTATTACAATCTGGGCCTTGTATCAGTAATCATTACCCTAAACTGCTTTCAGTTATTACAAACGTGGGGTTGTATTTGTAACCTCTGCCCTAAATATCTTTCAGAATTTATAATCTGGGCCTCATATGTGTAATCTTTTCCCAAAACCCCTCATACTTATTAGAATCTAGTCCTTGCATCAGTAAACTCTTCTCTAAACCCCGCTCAGTTATTAGAATCAAAGCTTGGATCAGTAATCACTGCACGAAACTTCTCTCAGCTATTGCAATCTGTGCCTTGTGTCAGTAAACTCTGCCCTAAACCTCCGTCAGATTATACAATCTGTGTCTTGTATCACTAATCTATGCATTAAACTTCTCTCAGTTATTACAATCTGTGCCTTTTATCAGTAAGCTCTGCCCTAAACTTCCCTGCTGTTACAATCTTGGCCTTGTATCAATAATCTCTAACCTAAACCTCTGTCAGTTTTTACAATCTGGGCCTTGTATCATCAATTTCTGCCCTAAACATCTTCCACTAATTACAATCTAGGCCTTGTTATCAGTAAACTCTGATCTAAACCTCTCTTGGTTACTCAATCTGGGCCTTGTATCAGTAAACTCTGCATAAACCTCTCTCAGTTATTACAATCCGGGCCTTGTATCAGTAAACTCTGGCCTAAACCTCTCTTAATTGTTACAATCTGGGCCTTGTATCAGTAATCTCTGCCCTAAGCCTCTTGGTATTTACAATCTGTGCTTTGCATCAGTAATCTCTGCCCGAAATCTCTCAGTTATTGCAATCTGGGCCTTCTATCACTAATCTGTGCCCTGAACCTCTCTCAGTTATTACAATCTGGGCCTTGTATCAGTAATCTTTGTCCTAAACCTCCCTCAGTTATTACAATCTAGGCCTTGTAGCAATGATCGCTGCTATAAACATCTCTCAGTTATTACAATCTGGGCCTTGTATCAGTAATCTCTGCCCTAAACCTCTCTCAGTTATTACAATCTGGGCCTTGTATTAGTAAGCTCTGCCCTAAACCTCTCTCAGTTATTACAATCTGGGCCTTGTATTAGTAAGCTCTGCCCTAAACCCATCTCAGTCATAAGTCTTGAGACAGTATTAAATAAATATTAAAACTTTGAACTTTAAAACCTCTCTGTGTCTCTGTCTGAATTCAGACCCCAGGTCAGTGCCAGATTGAGAGGGGGTCAGTATTGAGCAGAATGGACAGACAGTTTGATATAAAGTTTGAAGAAACTCCAGGGAGTGTTTGTGAACATGTTGGGGGTTGTGGAAAGGTCAGTGTGTAACAAGCTGAGGGAAGGGGTTTCCAGTTCACATCTTGTTGCTGTTTGGAGAAAACCCCCCCTTTTTAAAACAAAATCCCTGAGGTGCAGTTTTTACTGAGAGATTGTCCAAATAAATATTAATTCCAGGGATAAAGAGGAGGAGAGAATAAAAAAGAGAGGCGGATAGAGGAAGGAAATGGAGAGAAAAGCAGAGAGAAATAGACAGAATGGGGGAAAAGCTGTGGAGAGGATGGAATGAAAATCTGAATTTCTGAAAACTGAATTGTAAAGGCCTCTGTGAATTTTATTTAACAATTAGGAACAGCGCTCTGTCTCCCATCCCCTATTATTTTAGATTTAAAACAAACTTACAGACAGTTTCATCAATAATTTACTCTTTGCCACCCACCAAAGGGTTAACATGTTTCTGACTAATTACAAAGCCGGGATATTTTAACCCTAAGGTTTTAAACTCCAGCACCCCCAAACGTCCCACAATCTAACCAGAACTGGTTCATCCGAAGAAGCGAGATTAAAATTAAACCTGGATCGGGATAATAAAGAGACAACAACTCACGTGCGGCCTATAGGACAGGACTCAGTCCATCCATCCTCCTCTGGAGAAAAGCCCCTTGTCCAAGGATTCCCAGTCCCATTGCAGTCTCCAAAATTCAAATCCCTGGAGAGAAGAGAAAATAATTAATTAAAATACCAAAACATGTTTAAACTAAACAGCACAAGAGGCCAGGATTCCCCCTTCTCAGATCTTACTGAGAGATTGTTCAGCTAAATATTAATTCCTTGGGAAGAAAGAGAGAATCTAATTAATTTAAATGCTAAAAAATGTTTAAATTAAACAGCACAAGTGACCAGGATTCCTCTTCCTCAGATCTTACTGAGAGACTGGTCAGCTAAATACAATTTCCTTGGGAAGAGACAGAATCTAATTAATTGAAATACTAGAAAATGTTGAAGTTAAATAGCACAAGAGACAAGGATTCCCCCTTCTGGGATTTTACTGAGAGATTGTCCAACTAAATATTAATACTTGATATTAAGGGCCTTTTAAAAGTCTTCTGGATGATTACATGGGATTTAATAGGATTGAGGGTTATAGGTAGGCCTAGTCGGTAGAGATATGATCAGTGCAACTTGTGGGCTGAAGGACCTGTTTGTGCTGTAGCTTTTCTATGATTCTATGATTACAGTCTGGGCCTTGTATCAGTAATCTCTGCCCTAAACCTCTCTCAGTCATTACAATCTGGGCTTGTATCAGTAATTTCTGCCCTAAACCTCTCTCGTCATTACAATCTGGGCCTTGTATTAGTAATCTCTGCCATAAGCCTCTCTCAGTTATTACAATCTCGGCCTTCTTTCAGTAATCGCTGCTCTAAACCTCTCAGTTATTACATTCTGGGTCTTATGTCAATAATCTCTGCCATAAGCCTCTCTCAGTTATTACAATCTGGACCTTGTGACAGTAATCTCTGCCCTTTAGCTGATTGGAGAATATCATTGTGAATATTACTGAGTTTGCGATGTAATATTTTCCTGCTGTTGCCAATGTGACTATTTTGAATATATTTTGGGGGATTCTCCGGCCTCCCCTCAGCAGCTTTCTGGGCAGTGAGAGGTGACACACCGTTCACTAGTGGAGGGAGGTTTTGCTCCTGTTGCTGTCGATGGGATTTCCCATTGAAGCTGCCTCACGCTGGCAGGAATCCAGAGGCAGGGCAACGAGAGCAGAGAATTCCCCACTAGTGAAGAGCCGGAGAATTCCCGACATTCCCTCCTTTCCCAGTTATCCCTGTCGCTGTTTATACTCTCAGTTGTCCCAGTGAAGACTACATTACACCAGGCTGCTGTGGATACCACAGTGAACCCCACTCTTTGAGTTCTTACTGTATGAATACCTTGCATGGATTGATGTGAGCTCTGAGAGCTCCACTTAAATCAACATCTTCTGGATTTCCCCAGGGGTGAGTGTCCTCAGGGCCACCAACCATCTTCAGCTGCTCCATCAATGTCCTTCCCACAATCACAGGCTCAGAAGTGGGATGTTTGCTGATGATTGCACAATGTTCAGCACCACCCGCACTCCTCAGATACTGAAACAGAAAATAAGAACGTCCCAAATATGTCAGGCAGCATCTGTGGAGAGAGAAACAGATTCTGGGAGCACTGAGAGACAGGCAGATCGAGAAAGAATATGTACACACACTCACACTCAGAGAGCCGAAAACTAAACAGATGTGTAATGGAGAGGGAATCTCTTCTCCCTCTGGAAGTAGAGATTCACTGGATTCCTCTTCCAAAGACCCAACACATCTGGATGGACAGAATAGGCTCCAGTTCTCCCCATGGTCCTTTTCCAATCTCCATCCTTCACATCTGCACACTTCAGGTACAGTTTGTGAATCAAAGCAAACCCTGTCCATTACAAATCCACTCAGCCTTTTCCCTCTGCTCTCTCCGCACACAATCAGCTACAAGACAACAAGAAACAAACAGGAACCATGGATTCCAGGAGAGAAAGGTTCCACCTGGATCCTCCTCTCAATGGATTCTCCGTCACCGGAGAGGACATTCCAGCTCCTACAGAAAGGAACAACTGATTAATATCAGCGACAGAATCGGAATGAATTAGACACAAGAGAGATGAAAGGTTTCTGCTCATCGTAAAAAGTGAAACAGTCACTCAGTGTGATTAAGGAAGAGAGCTGGCTGGTCTATCTTTGACCCAAGTCACACTGACTCTGAATATCCTCACAGCAGCTTGCAGAACGGAGATTTCTAAAGCACTATTCATGGCTTTAGGCTCTCCAAAAGTGTTTCACCGGCAAAGGAGCACCATTGAAATGTTGTCAGTGTTATTTAGGAAAGGTTTTGTCACCAGCAGGACATGGAGGCTTTGGAGAGGGGACAGAAAAGAGTTCCCAGGATGTTGCCCTGGTGTGGAGGGCATTAGCTATGAGGAGAGATTGGAGAAACTTGGGTTTGTTCTCATTGGGACGATGGAGGGTGAGGGGAGACCTGATAGAAGTCTACAAGATTATGAGGGGCACAGACAGAGTGGAGAGTCAGAAGCTTTTCCCCAGGGTGGAAGATTCAATTACTAGGGGGGCAGAGGTTTAAGGTGTGAGGGGCAAGGTTTAAAGGAGATGTACGAGGCAAGTTTTTTTTTTACACAGAGGGTGGTGGGTTCCTGGATCTCACTGCCGGGGGAGGGAGTGGAAGCAGGTACGATTGTGACTATTAGGGGGTGTCTGGACAAATCCATGAACAGGATGGGACTGTGCTGTACATGTTTCTGAGCTGACACTGAGACACACACGAGATGGACATCAATGATTTGA
>JAGIQG010000587.1:0-23055 GCA_024679065.1 Sphyrna mokarran
TAGAGGTTTAGATAGGGTGGTCAGTGATAGCCTTTTTCCTAGGATGGAGAAAGCTAGCACGAGGGGACACAACTTTAAATTAAGGGGTATGAGTTATAGGACGGATATCAGAGGTAGGTTCTTTACTCAAAGAGTGATTAGGGAGTGGAATGCCCTGCCTGCAGCTGTTGTAGATGCGCCAAGTGTGGTGGCGTTTAAGAGGTTAGTGGATAAGTATATGGATGAGAAGGGAATGGTTTAGTTAGGAGGGGCATTGCTTTTTATTTTGGTCGGCACAACATCGAAGGCCGAAGGGCCTGTTCTGTGCTGTATTGTTCTATGTTCTATGTTCTATGAATCGCTGGCATTGTGAGACAGCAGTGTGTGAGGTGCAAAACAATCATAGAATACCATCCAGAAGGAGGCCATTCGGCCTACCAAGTTTGTACCAACCACAATCCCAGCCAGGCTCTATCCCCAAACCCTCCCACACATTTACTCTGCTAATCCCTCTGACACTCGGATCAATTTATCATTGGAGGAGACTGGAACACAAGGAGGAGACCCACGCAGACATGGTGAGAATGTACAGTTTCCTGTGCACACTTCCGATGACCTGAGGCTGGAATTGAACCTTGGTCCCTGGCGATGTGAGGCAGCAATGCTCACTATCGCGCTACTCCTTTTTAAAGGGACAGGTTCGAAGGTGCAACTTATAGAATCCCTACAGCACAGAAGGAGAAATTAACTTTTCATTGCTACAATAAAAACACGGCTCTTAATTTGAGAAAAAAAATCGAAAGAAATTTAAGTCAAGTAACTTAAATCCTTCTGAAAAAGTTCAGGAACCACAAATGAAATGTTAGAGTGGTGTACAGTCCCCGAGCTGTAGGTCGAAGGGCTTTGAACTGCGGCTGAATCTGGAACCTCATTATGCCTATTTAAGCTTATTGAGGCCGAGTTACAAAGACCAAAACCCGTATCCCGAACAGTTTTGATCAAATCTGACCTGAGACTGGATCTGGAAGATTTTCACATGTCCGAGGCAGCCAGTTAGAATGGGTGTGTTTTCCCTCGGGAGAAATAGTTCGATAAGTTTCTCTCTGTATTATGTATCTTGGTATTGAAATGATAAATAAATGGAGCAATGTAACTTGCTGAAGATCGCTGTGGAATTTAGATACCAGCCTTCAATGATTTCTCCTATGTTTGCTTTGTGTAGTACGTGCAAAGAAGGTGAAGGATACTGAAGAGTTCATAATTTGTAAGTATTTTTGATTCTACGCTAAGTCCAGATGTGATTTACAGTTGAATGTTCCAAATCAACAGGTTCTTCACTGAAATTCTATTGAAACAGGGCCTTTATCAAAAAGCAAATTGTGTGGAGGGTGTGGAAAGCCTGCAGAGGGATCTGGATAGGTTGAGTGAGTGGGCGAGGAGCTGGCAGATGGAGTAGAATGTTAGCAAGTGTGAGGTTATCCACTTTGGTAGGAATAATGGTAGGAAGGATTACTATTTAAATGGTGAAAAGCTGCAGCGTGCGATGGTGCAGAGGGACCTGGGGGTCCTTGTGCACGAATCGCAAAAACCCAGTCTGCAGGTGAAGCGGGTGATTAAGAAGGCGAATGCAGTGTTGGCCTTTATAGCGAGGGGGATAGAATATAAAAACAGGGAGGTTCTGTTGCAGCTGTATAGGGTGCTGGTGAGGCTGCAGCTGGAGTACTGTGTGCAGTTTGGGTCGCCGCATTCGAGGAAGAATATATTGGCCTTGGAGGGGGTGCAGAGAAGGTTCACTAGGCTGATATTGGAGATGAGAGTTTTGGATTATGAGGAGAGACTGAATAGGCTAGGTTTGTACTCTTTAGAGTTTAAAAGGCTGAGAGGGGATCTTATAGAGATGTATAAGATAATGAAGGGGATGGATAGGGTAGAGGTTGAGAGACTCTTTCCGCTTAACAAAGATAGCAGAGGGCACAGCCTCAAGATTGGGGGGGTGGGGCGGGGTGCGGTTCAGATCAGAATTGCAGAGAGGTTTCTTCACGCAAAGGAGGGTGAAGGAGGCCATTTGGCCCATTGGGCCTGTACTGACAGCAATCCCATCCAGGGTCTATTCCACATTTAACCTGCTAATCCCCCCTGACACCAAGTTCAATTTTGCATGGTTAATCGACCTGACTCGCACACCTTTGGACCGTGGGAGACCATGCAGACACGGGGAGAAAGTGAAAACCCCACAATGACCCAATGCTGAAATAGAATGCGGGTTCCCGGCACAGTGAGACAGCAGTGTTAACCACTGTGCCACTATGCCCCCTGGGGTGGTTTTCTACACAGAGTTTGTGCATCCCAAAAAAGACTTGGTGTACAAATCATTGATGGGATTATCTTCAATATATTAGCTGCCCTTGCTTTGGCTCTTCACTGTCGACAGATCCTGGTGCAGTACTAAAAGAAAACGTCACCAAAGTTTAGAAGAGAAATTCCGATTTTGCAAGGGCAGGAAGAACGTTTAAGACAGGTGGTCCGGCTCATGTAAGGAGCTTCGGACATAATCCCAGATGGAACCCTGGGATCATCATGGAGAAAGCAGAGCCAGTATCCTACAAGGTTAAAGTCCAAGGTAAAACCTCAAAGAAAGGTTCATTAATAGATGGGGAAGGTCATCTCCCCGTGAGCCTCGTGGTGTACAAACCCCTTTATCGAGTGAGTGGAGGCTTGGCTAATGGGAAGTGACCAATGGGGAGGGGGAGGGGAAAACCTGTTGCTGTAACCCAGACCGTGGGGAGACCCCGGGGTACAGTCTTGCCAGCTGTAATCCACAGGCACAGCACTTCCTTTGCTTTCCAATAAAAGGTTCCTGGTGATGGGAAACTAGCCATGGCTGAATAACGACCCTTCCCAACAATGAGAGACAAGCAACTTGAAGTTTTGGCCTTCCAGGAGAGGCGAACAGCCAGTCAAGCAACAATAAACATCTGGAAGCTTGACTAAATAATTGGAAATGGGCCTAATTTTGGGCCAGTCCTGGGCAGTTCCAATTCTGGACCCAAAGAGAGGGTTCTCCTCAACACCTCCTTCAACTCAGAGGAAAAGATTCCATTGATATCTCTCCTTGTTGATCTATTTAGTGTGTTTAATAAAATGGTTAAATAAAACTGAAATGTGTACCTGTAGGATCTCACTGATTTTTGTCTTATTATTACAGCCACTCAAATCAAGAAAATACCCACGACCGTCTCTAGAACACATTACTTACAGTGTAAGTGTTCCTGACAAGGGCTATGTTTTGTTCAATGAGGGTGTACATTCTGTTAGATTTGCCAAATCGGCAAATATTCCCCAGGAAGTGCTTTGGAGCAACACTTGCTGGTTCAACAAAGTCCGAATTGTGACAGGGATTGTCAGAAGGACTGGAAGAAACTGTTGTGGAATTAAGTGGCCAAAATGTTCTAGATCTTTCTGCTGGCCAAATTGAATGGTCCCTCGAACGGCAAACACAGCAACCATTCCCAGTTAGTGGGAGGTACAAAACCTCAGGCTTGATCACAGTCAGGCCCTGCCGTACTACCCTATTAGTAGGGATCTATTAGAGGTATATAAGATTATGAGGGGTATAGATAGAGTAAATGGTGGTAAGCTTTTTCCACCATTAAATTTGGATAGAACGAGGGGTCACGGCCTTAGGGTGAGGGGGGCTATGTATAAGACTAATATTAGAGGGCATTTTTTCACACAAAGGGTAGTGGGGTGTGGAATGCACTACCAAGTAAGGTGGTGGGAGCAGGCACGCTAGGGTTGTTTAAGGGTCTCTTGGACAGCCACATGAGCGATCTGCAGATAGAGGGATATAGGAGGACTGTTTAAATACTTTATTTGTTTCCACAGGCTGTTCGGTCCACCTTGTTGACCAACAAGGTGCATGCATTCAGCAGGTCGTGCAAGGGCTGCTCCTGGATGTTACTTCAGGAGTGGCCTAGTGCTTCATGTCATTAGTGTATGCTTAAACTGGACCATCAGATGGGCAACATGACAGCTCAGAGACTATCGCCGCTGCTGTGCAGACACATGGATTTGGGCCTGTGTCTGCGGGAGTTTGCGCGTTCTCCCCATGGTTGCGTGGGTTTTCTCCGGGGGCTCCGGTTTCCTCCCACATCCCAAAAATGTGCTCTTAGGCTGATTGGGCAACAAATTGTCCCTATATTGGTCTCTATATGTCATTAAGACGTTAGGATGGTGGTGCGGGCTCGTTGGGCTGAAGGGCCTGTTTCCCGTGCTGTGTTGTTCGTTGTACCCTACCCAAACATCTTGATAACATTTCTGATTTTGTTGCACTCAATTTCAACTTGACATCAATAGTTCTAATTTTCTTTTTTGCTCTTATTCTAATTCAATCCAATCAAATCCAATTCAGAGTCTGAACAAGTTGAGAATTCCTGATCTAAGCTGACAACTCAGGACTCTCACCTGTTTTGAGCTTGATCTAATGGTCCAAGCCAATTGGAGTAGGCACAGCTCCTCCTCCAAGGCTTGGTCTCATTTGCATTTTAGGCCGAGATGCCGCTTTTAAAAATTGCTTCAAATGAATTTGAAATATAACCTAATGATTTCAACCAAGCATGTCAATATTACACTTGATCTTAGCCAAAAGGCTAAGAAGCTGAACAAAGAACAAAGAACAAAACAGCACGGGAAACAGGCCCTTCGGCCCAAAGAGCCCGCGCCGCCACCCCGATGTTAGTTCTGATTTGGAATGAATTTGATAACATGTTTGATAGCTCACTCAAATCATCCACATGTTCTCAAATCTGCACCAGCAATAACTACCACTAAAATCACGCTAATCCTATTTTGAAGCCCTTGTCCCAGATCAAAGAACAAAACAGCACATGAAACAGGACCTTCGGCCCAACGAGCCCGTGCCTAAGAGCACATCTTTGGGATGTGGGAGGAAACCGGAGCACCCGGAGAAAACCCACACAAGCACGGGGAGAATGTGCAAACTCCCACAGACACAGGGCCCAAATCCATGTATCTGCACAGCACAGCGATAGTCACTGAGCTGTCGTGTTGCCCATCAAATGGTCCAGGTCAAGCGTACACTAACGACGTGAAGCACTAGGATACTCTCGAAAAAAACCCAAGAGCAGCCCTCTCACGACCCATCGCGTGTATGCCCCTCGTTAGACAACAAGGTGGACCAAAGCACCTGTAGGATAAAAACAAATACATCAATATCATCATCTATTTACACACTTCCAGGGACTCCCAAGGCTCATGATCCCTATTTTAAATCAGTTTTCTATACCCCTCCATTCCCATTCTGTTCATGTGCTCATCGAAGTATTTTTTAAATAACTCCAGAGTACCTGCCTCCACCACTTTACTTGGCAGCACATTCCATACCCCCACCACCCACTGTGTGAAAAACCTCCCTCTCGCATCCAAATTATACCTTACCCCCCTCACCCTAAGCCCGTGACCCCTTGTGCTATTCGAGTCCATCCTAGGGAAAAGCTTAACCCTGTTTACTCTATCTATCCCCTTCAAAATCTTGTGCACCTCTATCAGATCTGCTCTAAGTCTATGTCTTTGAAAGGAAAACAGTTGCAATTTCCCTAACCTCTCCTCGTAACTCAGACCTTCCATACCAGGCAGCACCCTGGTAAACATCCTCTGCACTCTCTCCAGAGTCTCCACGTCCTTCCGGTAGTAAGGCGATCAGAACTGGACGCAGTATTCCAAATGAGGTCTTACCAACATTTATACAACTGCAACATTAAAGGCTAGCTCTTGTACTCTATACCCCTTCCTATAAAGGCTAACATACCATATGCTTTCTTCACAACCTACTCCACTTGCTCTGCCACCTTCAGAGACTTGTTCACCTGCACCTCCAGGTCCCTCTGTGTGTCTATACTCTTAATAGGTCTACCCTTTATCATATACCACGCCTCTACATTCTTTCTCCCGAAATGCATCACCTCACATTTATCAGGATTGAATTCCATCTGCCATCTATCTGCCCAAGCTACCAGCCTATCTATGCCCCGCTGCATCGCCTGACAATGCTCCTCACTATTCACAAGTCCAGTCATCTTAGTATCGTCTGCAAACTTGCTGATCACTCCACTTACTCCCTCTTCCAGTCATTTATACGTATTACAAATAGAAGAGGTCCCTGTACTGAGCCCTGCGGCACACCACTAGTGACCGACCTCCAGCTAGAAAAACACCCTTCCACTATTACCCTCTGTCTCCTATTACCAAGCCAGTTACTTATCCATCTAGCTACCTGTCCTTGTATCCCATGAGCCTTGACCTTCTCAACTAACCTCCCATGAGGGTCTTTGTCAAACACCTTACTAAAATCCATATAGACAACATCAATGGCTCGCCCTTCGTCCATCATTTTTCTCACCTCCTCAAAAGATTCTACCAGATTTGTAAGGCACAATCTCCCCTTAACAAATCCATGCTGCATATCCCTAATCAGATTGCAACGCTCTAAGTGCCTATACGTCCTATCTCTAAGAATCCCCTCCAACAGCTTCCCTACCACTGACGTCAAACTCACCGGCCTATAATTTCCAGAGTTATCCCTACTACCTTTTTTAAACAACGGTACAACATTAGCTATTCTCCTGTCCTCTGGGACCTCACCTGTGTCAAAGAAGAGACAAAGATTTGCGTCAGAGGCCCAGCAATTTCACCTCCCACCTCCCTAAGCAGCCTGACATAAATGCCATCAGGCCCCGGAGATTTATCAGTTTTAAAGCTACCTAGAAGCTCTAACACTTCCTCCCTCGGTATGGATACTTCCCTCATCTGGTCCACAGCTCCCTCAGAGACAGGAACTGTCAACAAGCCCCTCTTCTTTGTGAATACCGACGCAAAGTATTCATCCAGATTCCGACAACCATCTGAGTGATAGAGGTTTTCTCAACTCCCCTCCTGCCCCTTATCCTAAACCTCTTTGTGACTTACCCCTCAGCCAAGAGAAACAGCTTCTCCAATCTGTCCTTTCAAACACATGTTGTAACAAAGGGATTCCTTTTCTTTCTTCACAGTTGCCGGAAGACTCCGATTCAATTTAAACTCCGCAAATGGCCGCCTTCACTTCTCTAACAGATATCAGACGGTGTCGCATTCAACACCAATAAATTACCCTGATCACACAGGTAGATTTGATAAGCAACCACAAATCCTGTGTGACTCCCTGTGTATCGGCAGCTCCAACAACCGGAAATATTTCGAATTTGAATTGTTCAAAAATCGGAGCAGTGACAGTATTTGTGTGGGCATCACAGACTCTGAGATTGTAAGAAAAGGTGTTGGCCCTTCCTCCGTGCTTGGTAGGTATAACCAGTCGTGGTGTTTAGATTTGCAGCTAACACCACGTGATACTTTCTTAGTCTTTGAGAATGGAGTGGAATCTGAAATACCAAGTGTGAGCTACAACAGGATTGGAATGTTTCTGGATATTTACAGCTTGTCATTTTACAGTGTGACAGATACAATGACCCTATCCACAAATTTACAAATATAAATCTAAAGACAGTCAATCCTGCTTTACGAATTGGAGCTGGAACCGCACTGAGTCTCTGTCAACTTTGATTGAAGACTAGTTTCTACAACTCAGAGTCCCACATCGATTGTCTTTGGATAGAATATAACTCGTACACCCAGTGACCATTGATGTTTCGTTTAGTTTAAGGAATTGGGACAGTTGCGTTCACACCCAGAGCTCACAAGCGTGGAGCAGATGGGGTTTTAATTTTTAGTTGGCGGGTTGAACAATGAATACAGTCTGTGTGTCCCTAAGCTGTGGGAGGGGAGAGAGGTACAGTGATCCTCATGGGAATGCAAGACCCCCTCTACATCCTGACTTGGAAATGTAATATACAGAACATATCTTGTAAATACAATGATGTATCAAGTCTGATTCGATATTATAATGAAGCAAGTGTGAGGTGATTGAGATTGGTAGATGCTAATTACTTGTAATCGTATTTGAAATTATAATTGCGTATGTATCTCTGAGTTCTACACTCTGGTTAGTTACAGTCTGTGAGCTGTGACTTGCCAGTTTCTGAGCGACGTAGCTCGATTTAAACAGCTGCTAAAGAGAACTCCGTGTCTTGGTCTGGTTACTCGAAGGATAAAGTTGTGATCAATTAAAAGACTGGACATCAAAGCCTGCAACATTTTCCTATTAAACATCTTCAAAGAGTTTACAAGAGTTAGTTTCAATATTGTTATACTGGCACTGATTGTCCTCTAGGTAACTAAATTACAAAGAACAAAGAACAAAACAGCACGGGAAACAGGCCCTTCGGCCCAACGAGCCCATGCCACCACCCCGAGTTCCTACCTCTACCAGTGATCCCTGTCTATCTTTATAGATCTATAGATTAACAACCAAATTTGAGACAATTTAGGGAGAATTTGTTTTGCCAATTAACCTAAGAGCACACCTTTGGGATGTGGGAGGAAACCGGAGCACCCAGAGAAAACCCACACAAGCACGGAGAGAATGCGCAAACTGCCACGGACACAGGCCCAAATCCATGTATCTGCACAGCACAGCGATAGTCACTGAGCTGTCGTGTTGCCCATCAGACGGTCCAGGTCAAGCGTACACTAACAATGTGAAGCACGAGGATACTCTCAAAAAAAATCCAAGAGCAGCCCTCTCACGACCCATCGCGTGTGTGCCCCTCGTTAGACAACAAGGTGGACCAAAGCACCTGTAGGATAAAAACAAGTACATCAATATCATCATCTATTTACACACTTCCCAGGGAGTCCCAAAGCTCATGATCCTTATTTTAAATCAGTTTTCTATACCTTTCCATTCCCATTCTGTTCATGTGCCTATCTAAGTATTTCTTAAATAACTCCAGAGTACCTGCCTCCACCACTTTACTTGGCAGCGCATTCCATACCCCCACCCCCCTCTGTGTGAAAAAAACTCCCTCTAGCATCCAAATTATACCTTACCCCCCTCACCCTAAGCCCGTGACCCCTCGTGCTATTCGAGTCCGTCCTAGGAAAAAGCTTAACCCTGTTAACTCTATCTATACCCCTCATAATCTTGTACACCTCTATCAGATCTCCTCTCAGTCTACGTCTTTCTAAGGAAAACAGTCCCAATTTGCCTAACCTCTCCTCATAACGCAGACCTTCCATACCAATTAGCATCCTGGTAAACCTCCTCTGCACTCTCTCCAGAGTCTCCACGTCCTTCCGGTAGTAAGCCGACCAGAACTTACTGTTTCTGGTAACTGCAGTATTCCAAATGAGGTCAAACCAACGTTTTATACAACTGCAACATTAAAGTCCAGCTCTTGTACTCTAACTGGCATTGGCTAATAGCTGGACTGTCTGTTATGATATATGCATATGATTGGCCAGACTGACATTTATTGTCTATTCCTCCAGGTGAGAAGATGTTGGTCAGCTATCTTCTCAAACCACTTGAATTCATATATACCTACTTCGGGAGACAGCTGCAGGATTTTGACCTGGCAATGTTTTAGGCAGGGTCCAAATGGGATGGTGGAGAAATTGCAGGTGTTTTTATTTATTCGTTTACGTGGGTGTGATTGGCTGGGCCTGCATTTACTGTCCATCCCTTGGGTGCTCAATTTGAGGGCATTTAAGAGTCAAAAATTTTGTGGTGGACCTGGATTCACATGTAGGCCGAACTCAGCAAAGAGCATGAGTGACCCAAATACGACAATGGTTTCATGTTTGCCATTCAACTTCCACATTTCTGTCAAATTCAAATTTTGTCCCGTGCCGTGGTGAGATTCAAACCCGGGTCTCCAGAGCATTACTATGGGAGCCTGGATTACTAGCTCAGTGACAGTACATGTAAGCCATCGCTTGCCCCTAGGTTCCCTTAGTTAAGTATTAAAATATGTATTAGTGTCACAAGTAGACTTACATTAACACGAGGGGGACATAGCTTTAAATTGATGGGTGATAATTATAGGACAGATGTCAGAGGTGGGTTCTTTACTCAGACTGCGTGGAATGCCCTGCCTGCAGCAGTAGTGAACTCGCCAACTTTAAGGGTGTTCAAATGGTCAGTGGATAGGCATATGGATAACATTGGAATAGAACATAGAACATAGAACATAGAACACTACAGCACAAACAGGCCCTTCGGCCCACAAGTTGTGCCGAACACATCAAAACCTACCCAGCCATAGACCTATCTATAACCACCAATCCCATTGGATCCCATATACTCATCCAGAAGTCTTTTAAAAGACCCCAGCGAGTTCGCCTCGACCACCACCGACGGCAGCCGATTCCATTCACTCACCACCCTCTGAGTAAAAAACTTTCCCCTAGCATCCCCTCTGTACTTGCTTCCCTGCACCTTAAATCTGTGCCCTCTCGTCGCGACCATTTCAGCACTGGGAAATAGTCTCTGAGAGTCCACCCTATCTATTCCTCTCAACATCTTGTAAACCTCTATCAGGTCGCCTCGCAACCTTCGTCTCTCCAGGGAGAACAGTCCCAGCTCCCTCAACCTGTCTTCATAAGGCATGCCTCCCAATCCAGGCAACATCCTTGTAAAATCTCCTCTGCACCCTTTCAATAGCTTCCACGTCCTTCCTATAGTGAGGCGACCAGAACTGCGCACAGTACTCCAAGTGTGGTCTGACAAGGGGCCTATAAAGCTGCAGCATTACTTCCTGACTCCTGAACTCAATCCCTCGATGAATGAAGGCCAGTACACCGTAAGCTTTCTTAACCACATCCTCCACCTGCGAGGCCGATTTGAGAGTCTTATGGACCCGGACCCCAAGATCCCTCTGCTCTTCCACACAGCTAAGACTCCTACCTTTGATAGTGTAATCATTCATCCCGTTGGATCTGCCAAAATGGACCACAACACATTTATCCGCGTTGAAGTCCATCCGCCTCTTCTCCGCCCAGTCTTGCATCCTGTCGATGTCATGCTGAAACTTCTGACATCCCTCCAGACCATCCACAACACCACCGACCTTCGTGTCATCGGTGAACTTACTCACCCATCCCTCCACTTCCTCATCCAGGTCACTTATGAAAATGACAAACAGCAAGGATCCTAGAACAGATCCCTGGGGCACTCCACTGGTGACCGACCTCCATGCAGAAAAAGAGCCATCCACAACCACCCTCTGCCTTCTGCAGGCAAGCCAGTTCTGGACCCACAAGGCCAAAGCCCCTTGGATCCCATGGCCTCTCACATTCTCAAGAAGTTTTGCATGTGGGACCTTGTCAAATGCCTTGCTGAAGTCCATGTACACTTCATGGACTTCATGAAAAAAGTTGATTTGCTGGTTAAAAGGTAAAGGAGGCTTATGTCAGGATGAGGCTTGAAGGCTCAGTTAGTGCACTGGATAGCTATAGATTAGCCAGGAGGGAGTTAAAGAGTGAGTTGAGAAGAGCTAAAAGAGGACACGAGAAGACTTTGGCTGATAGGATTAAGGAGAATCCTAAAGCTTTCTTTAGATATGTTAAGAATAGAAGATTGGTTAGGGCAAGATGAGGGCCAGTCATAGACAGCAGTGGGAAGTTACGCGTGGAGCCTGAAGAGATTGGAGAGGTACTGAATAAATATTTCTCTTCGGTATTCACGCAGGGTGATGTAAATGTAGTTATGGAGAACACTGAGGTACAGGGTAGCAAACTGGCAGGTATTGAAGTAGATAGGGAGGATGTGCTAGATATTCTCGAGGGTTTGAAGTTGGATAAGTCCCCTGGGCCGGACGGGATTTACCCTAGGATTCTCTGGGAGGCAAGAGAGGCGATTGCAGAGCTCTGGCTCTGATCTTCAGGTCGTCGTTGGTTACGGGTGTGGTTCCGGAGGAATGGAGGATAGTGAATGTGGTCCCGTTGTTCAGAAGGGGAAGAGAGACCTTCCAGGGAATTGTTGGCCAGTGAGTCTTACTTCTGTTGTGGGCAAAGTATTGGAGAGAATAATTCGGGATAGGATTTATAGTTATTTAGAGAGAAATGAATTGATTGGGGATAGTCAGCATGGTTTTGTGAAGGGTAGGTCGTGCCTTACTAACCTCATTGAGATTTTTGAAAAAGTGACCAAAGAGGTGGATGGGGGTAAGGCGGTTGATGTGGTATATATGGACTTTAGTAAGGCGTTTGATAAGGTGGCCATGGAAGACTTCTGCAGAAAATGCAGATGTATGGGATAGAGGGTGATTTAGCTAATTGGGTTAGGAATTGGCTAGCAGATAGAAGACAGAGGGCGGTGGTTGATGGGAGATATTCATCTTGGAGTTCGGTGACAAGTGGTGTACCTCAGGGGTCTGTTTTGGGGCCCCTGCTGTTGTAATTTTTATAAATGATCTGGATGAGGGTATTGAAGGATGGATTAGTAAATTTGCAGATGACACTAAAGTCGGTGGAGTGGTAGATAGTGAAGAGGGGTGTTATAGTTGGCAGAGGGACTTGGACAAGTTGCAGAGCTGGGCCGAGAGGTGGCAAATGGAGTTTAATGTGGAAAAGTGTGAGGTAATGCACTATGGCAGAAATAATAAATGTGTAGAGTATAGGGCAAATGGTAGGATTCTTAATAGTGTTGATGAACAGAGGGATCTTGGTGTATATGTGCATAGATCCCCGAAAGTAGGCAGTCAAGTCAATAAGGTTGTTAAGAAGGCATATGGAGTCTTAGCTTTTATTGGTAGGGGGATTGAATTTCAGAGTCGCAACGTCATGTTGCAACTGTACAAAACTCTAGTGCGGCCGCACTTGGAGTATTGTGTGCAGTTCTGTTCCCACATTATAAGAAAGATGTGGAGGCATTGGAGAGGGTACAGAGGAGGTTTACCAGGATGTTGCCTGGTATGGAGGGCAGGTCTTATGAGGAGAGGCTGAGGGATTTGAGGTTGTTTTCCTTAGAAAGGAGGCGGCTAAGAGGGGACCTAATCGAAACATATAAGATGATTAGAGGTTTAGATAGGGTGGACAGTGATAGCCTTTTACCTAGGATGGAGAAAGCTAGCACGAGGGGACACAGCTTTAAATTAAGGGGTGATAGTTATAGGACGTATATCAGAGGTAGGTTCTTTACCCAGAGGGTGGTTAGGGAGTGGAATGCCCTGCCTGCGGCAGTTGTAGATGCGCCAAGTTTGGTGGCGTTTAAGAGGTTAGTTGATAAGTTTATGGAAGAGAAGGGAATGGTTTAGTTTGGAGGGTCATTGCTTTTTTCATAATTGGTAGGCGCAACATCGAAGGCCGAAGGGCCTGTTCTGCGCTGTAATGTTCTATGTTCTATGTTCTATGTTAGCAGAGTAAATAACACAGGGATGAGGTCTGGGTGGGATTGTGCACAGTACAGACTCGCTGGGCCAAATTGCCTCCTTCTGCACTGTGGGAATTCTACTGCCTTCTTGCCAGTTGATGCGTAATGAATTTAAACAAGAAAGTTTATCTAGTACTCAGGAACACCAACCAATGCACATCGCTCACCTCCTTTGCATAGCCGAGGATGACAAACGCTAACACATTCATTCTTGCAGATTTCAAATAAATTTTACACCACCCAAATGAGCTAAATCTGTATAATTCAGCTTTATAAATCTCTCTTTGCTCCTTGTTCTGTTTTCGTTTCTGATGGGGTTGGTTGAAAAATATAGTTACGTCCTAACATATCATCAAAGCAAAACATAGCGTTGAAGTCCAGCAGTTGGCTGATTTTTGCTCTCTTCTGTGGCTTTGAGATTGTTTTTTTTGATACAAGCCAAGAATGAGCTTCATCCGTAAAATAGACAGCCCAGCCTGATGGCTCCAGCAGTGGGTTGAGGTTAAGATATCAACGGAAAATGTAGAGATTCGGTGCAATCGCAAAGTCTCGATTGGCTAATGTCAAAAGTAAATTGGCTGCGCTAGGTGGAAAACCTAGATTCTACCACATGAAAGTGAGAAACTTATAGTGATGCTGGCCAAAGCAAATAAAAGACTTCAGGTCGAGATTTTCCAACCTCGCCCGCAGCTGGGGTTCTCCAGTCCTGCTGCAGTGAAGGGAGAAGTGCTAAATTCTCTGTTCTGATTGGCAGTGACAACGGGGCGTGAATGGCCAGAATATTCTGGAATTTGAGCTACTGACGCCCAGTTAAAGAATCACCCGGTTAGAATTATAGAATTCCACGGTGCAGAAGGAGGTCATTCGGCCCATTGTGCCTGCACCGTTCACAATCCGACCCATCCCCATAACACCATGAATTTACCCTAGCCAGTCCCTCTGACACCAAGGGAGAATTCACCACAGCCAATTCACCTAATGTGTACGTCTCTCGGACCGTGGGAGAAAACCGGAGCACCCGGATGGAACCCACGCAGACGCGAGGAGGATGTGCAAACTCTGCAAGCTGGGAATTGAACCTGGGTCTCTGGCACTGTGAGGCAGCAGTGCTAACCACTGCGCCAAGAAAGTTGGCCAAGAAATCTGCAGTTTCTTTGTCTCGGTGCCGAGATTTCATTGTGAACATGACGTATGACAAGTGATATGGAGACTCCCACCGACCGATATCTCATTAGACTCCACAGGCCCTGGGGGAATGAGCAAAAAAAAATCACATCTTAGGGGTGATGGAATTTCATCCTTTTAACAGGAAGAGAGCATCCTGTTCCCTAATTAACAACCAATGTTTCTGGATATTTGCAGCTTGTCGAACAAGACTTCTTCACCACACCAGATCTCCAACCAAGGTTATATTCTAGATACATTGATGACATCTTTTTCCTTTGGACTCATGGTGAACAATCATTGAAACAACTGTATGATGATATAAACAAGTTCCATCCCACCATCAGACTCACCATGGACTATTCTCCAGAATCAGTTGCATTCTTGGACACACGCATCTCCATCAAGGACGGTCAACTCAGCACCTCACTGTACCGAAAACCGACAGACAACCTCACAATGCTCCACTTCTCCAGCTTCCACCCTAGACACATTAAAGAAGCCATTCCCTATTGACAAGCCCTCCGTATACACAGAATTTGCTCAGATGAGGAGGATCGTGACAGACACCTCCAGACGCTGAAGGATGCCCTCGTGAGAACAGGATGTGGCGCTCGACTCATCGATCGACAGTTCCGACGTGCCACAAAGATAAACCGCACTGACCTCCTCAGAAGACGAACACGGGACATGGTGGACAGAGTACCCTTTGTTGCCCAGTACTTCCCCGGAGCGGAGAAACTACGACATCTTCTCCGGAGTCTTCAACATATCATTGATGACGATGAACATCTCGCTAGGGCCATCCCCACCCCCCCACTTCTTGCTTTCAGACAACCGCACAACCTCAAACAAATCATTGGGGGTTTGCAGCAACTACCCAACCTTCAGGAGACCATGACCACATACCACCCAACGACCACACAAACACGACAAAAAAAAACATAACGCCTGCCACAGCAACCTCTGCAAGACATGCCAGATCATGACATTGGACCGACATCATCAAACGTGAAGGATACCCTTCACCAGGTAAACGGTACATACTCTTGGCAACTCGGCCAAAAGTTGTCGTACCTAATACGTTGCAAGAAAGGATGTCCCGAAGCATGGTATATTGGGGAGACCACGCAGACACTACGACTGCGGATGAATGAGCATCGCTCAGCAATCACCTGGCAAAACAGTTCCCTTCCTGTGGGCAAACACTTCAGCAGTCATGGGCATTCGGCCTCCGACCTGCGGGTAAATGTTCTTCAAGGGGGCTTTCGTGTTACACGACAGCGCAGAGTCGCTGAACAGAGACTGATAGCCAAGCTCCGCACACATGAGGACGGTCTTAACAGGGATCTTGGCTTCATGACACACTATCTGTAACCCCCGTAACTTGCCTGGGTTAGCAAAAAACCTCACTTACGGTGCTGTCTGGAGAAAATACACAATTCTCTAACCAATGCTCAGGATTCCCTTCACACACATTGTTAGCCACTTTAACACTTGAATAGCAGGTTAGATGTAAGGATTCGCATTCTAATCAGCAATCTCTGACTGTCTGTGCTGATGTGTGCTATGGCAGACCAGAACACTGCATTTGCCTGACGAAGACACGAGTCGAGAAAAGCTTGCTTTTTACTATCAAATAAAATCGGTTGGATTAATAAATTGGTGTTGCTGAAATTCTTATGAGTCTACCACCCCAATCCACGCGGCATCTGTACAATCATTTTACAGTGTGCAGAGACCAATGACCCTAATCCACAAATTTAAAAAATATAAATCTAAAGACAGTCAATCCTGCGTTTCGAATTGAGGCTGGAGAGCGTACTGATCTCTGTTCAACTTTGATTTAAAGACTAGTTCTACAACTCAGAGTCCCACATCGATTGTCTATGGATAGATATAACTCGTACACACCAGTGACCATTGATGGTTTTCGTTTAGTTTTAAGGAATTGGGACAGTTGCGTTCACCGCGAGCTCACAGCGTGGCGTCAGAGATGTTTTAATTTTTAGTTGGCGGGTTGAACAATGAATACAGTCTGTGTGTCCCTAAGCTGTGGGAGGGGAGAGAGGTACAGTGATCCTCATGGGAATGCAAGATCCCCTCTACATCCTATCTTGGAAATGTAATATACAGAACATAACTTGTAAATACAATGATGTATCAAGTCTGATTCGATATTATAATGAAGCAAGTGTGAGGTGATTGAGATTGGTAGATGCTAATTACTTGTAATCGCATTTGAAATTACAATTGCGTATGTATCTCTGAGTTCTTCACTCTGGTTATTTACAGTCTGTGAGCTGTGACTTGCCAGTTTCTGAGCTACGCAGCTCGATTAAACAACTGCTTAAGAGAACTCCGTGGCTTGGTCTGGTTACTCGAAGGATAAAGTTGTGATCAATTAAAAGACTGGACATCAAAGCCTGCAACATTTTCCTATTAAACATTTTCAAATAGTTGACAATAGTTAGTTTCACTATAGTTATACTGGCACTGATTGTCCTCTAGGTAACTAGATTACAAAGAATAAAGAACAAAACAGCACGGGAAACAGGCCCTTCGGCCCAACGAGCCCACGCTGCCACCCCAATGTTCCCACATCTACCAGTGACCCCTGTCTATTTTTATAGATCTATAGATTAAAAACCAAATTTGAGACAATTTAGGGAAAATTTGTTTTGCCAATCATCCTAAGAGCACATCTTTGGGATGTGGGAGGAAACCAGAGCACCCGGAGAAAACCCACACAAGCACGCGGAGAATGCGCAAACTCCCACGGACGCAGGCCCAAATTCATGTATCTGCACGGCACAGCAATAGTCACTGAGGCTGTCGTGTTGACCATCAAATGGTCCAGGTCAAGCATACACTAACGATGTGAAGCACTAGGATACTCTCGAAAAAATCCAAGAGCAGTCCTCTCACGACCCAACGTGTGTATGCCCCTTGTTAGACAACAAGGTGGACCAAAGCACCTGTGGGATAAAAACAAGTACATCAATATCATCATCTATTTACACACTTCCCAGGGACTCCCAAGGCTCATGATCCCTATTTTAAATCAGCTTTCTTTTCCCCTCCATTCCCATTCTGTTCATGTGCCCATCAAGTATTTCTTAAATAACTCCAGAGTGCCTGCCTCCACCACTTTACTTGGCAGTGCATTCCATACCCCCACCACCCTCTGTGTGAAAACCTCCCTCTAGCATCCAAATTATACCTTACCCCCCTCATCCTAAGCCCGTGACCCCTCGTGCTATTCAAGTCCATCCTAGGAAAAAGCTTAACCCTGTTAACTCTATCTATACCCCTCATAATCTTGTACACCTCTATTAGATCTCCTCTAAGTCTACATCTTTCTAAGGAAAACAATCCCAATTTAACTAACCTCTCCTCGTAACTCTGACCTTCCATACCAGGCAGCATCCTGGTAAACATCCTCTGCACTCTCTCCAGTTTCTCCACGTCCTTCCGGTAGTAGGGTGACCAGAACTGGACGCAGTATTCCAAATGAGGTCGAACCAACGTTTCATACAACTGCAACATTAAAGTCCAGCTCTTGTACTCTAACTGGCATTGGCTAATAGCTGGACTGCCTGTTATGATATATGCATATGGTTGGCCAGACTGACATTTATTGTCTATTCCTCCAGGTGAGAAGATGTTGGTCAGCTATCTTCTCAAACCACTTCAATTCATATATACCTACTTAACGAGATTGCTCCAGGATTTTGACCTGGCAATGTTTTAGGCAGGGTCCAAATGGGACGGTGGAGAAATTGCAGGTGTTTTTATTTATTCGTTTACGTGGGTGTTATTGGCTGGGCCTGCATTTATTCTCCATCCCTTGGGTGCTCAATTTGAGGGCATTTAAGAGTCAAAAACTTTGCGGTGGACCTGGATTTACACGTAGGCCGGACTAAGCAAAGAGCATGAGTGACCCAAATACGACAATGGTTTCATGTTTGCCATTCATCTTCCACATTTCTATCAAATTCAAATTTCGTCCCATGCCGTGGTGAGATTCGAACCTGGGTCTCCGGAGCTGGGAGCCTGGATTACTAGCTCAGTGACAGTACATGTAAGCCATCGCTTGCCCCTAGGTTCCCGTAGTTAAGTTTTAAATTATTTATTAGTGTCACAAGTAGACTTACATTAACACGAGAGGGACATAGCTTTAAATTGAGGGGTGATAATTATGGGACGGATGTCAGAGGTGGGTCCTTTACTTAGAGGGTAGTGGAATGCCCTGCCTGCAGTAGTTGTGGACTCGCCAACTTTAAGGGCGTTCAAATGGTCAGTGGATAGGCATATGGATAACATTGGAATAGCTAAGGTTAGAGGATCATTAGATTGGGCCCACTGGTCGGTGCAACGTTGAGGGCCGAAGGGCCTGTACTGCGCTGTAATGTTCTATGTTCTAACACTGCAATGAAGTTATTGTGAAAATCCCTTAGTCTGTTCGAGAATATAGTCAAGCACCACCTCTCAGGGACACCATGAGAATTAAACAGTCAACATTTCTCAAGTCATTTGGGGTGGCACGGGTGGTTAGCATTGCTGTCTCAGAGCACCAGGGAGCCGGGTTCAATTCCAACCTTGGATTGGAGTTCGCACATTCTCCCCATGTCTGCTTGGCTTTAATTCCACAGTGCAAAGATTGGCCATGTTAAATTGCTCTTTAATGTTGGGGATATTAGCAGAGTAAATAACACAGGGATGAGGGCTGGGTGGGATTGTGCACAGTACAGACTCTTGGGGCCAAATGGCCTCCTTCTGCACTGTAGGGATTCTACTGCCTTCTTGCCAGTTGATGCATAATGAATTTAAACAAAAAAGTTTATCTAGTACTCAGGAACACCAACAAGAGCACATAACTCACCTCCTTTGCATAGCCGAGGATGACAAACGCTAACACATTCATTCTTGCAGATTTCAAATAAATTTTACACCACCCAAATGAGCTAAATCTGTATAATTGAGCTTTATAAATCTCTCTGCTCCTCGTTCTGTTTCCGTTTCTGATGGGGTTAGTTGAAAAATATAGTTACGTCCTAACTTATCATCAAAGCAAAACATAGCGTTGAAGTCCAGCAGTTGGCTGATTTTCGCTCTCTTCTGTGGCTTTGAGATTGTTATTTTCCAATAGAACATAGAACATGGAACATTACAACCCAGAACAGGCCCTTCGGCCCTCAACGTTGCACCAACCAATTAAGAAAAAGCAATGACCCTCTATCCTAAACCATTCCCTTTTCATCCATAAACCTATCCATGGACCACTTAAATACCCCCAAACTTGGCACATCTACAACTGCAGCAGGCAGGGCATTCCCTACCCTTACCACCCTCTGGGTAAAGCACCTACCTCTGACATCCGTCCTATAACTACCACCCCTTAATTTAAAGCTATGTCCCCTCGTGCTAGCTTTCTCCATCCTAGGAAAAAGGCTATCACTTCCACCCTATCTAAACCTCTAATCATCTTATATGTTTCAATAAGGTCTCCTCTTAACCGCCTTCCTTCTAACGAAAACAACCTCAAATCCCTCAGCCTCTCCTCATAAGACCTGCCCTGCAACCAGGCAACTACCTGCTAACCCTCCTCTGTACCCTCTCCAATGCCTCCACATCTTTCTTATAATGCAGGGACCAGAACTGTACACAATACTCCAAGTGCAGCTGCACCAGAGTTTTGTACAGTTGCAACATGATGTTGCGGCTCTGAAATTCAATCCCCCTACCAATAAAAGCTGAGACTCCGTATGCCTTCTTAACAACCTTATCGGCTTGATTGCCAACTTTCAGGGATCTATACACAAATACAATCCAAGAATGAGCTTCACCCATAAAATAGACAGCACAGCCTGACGGCTCCAGCAGTGGGTTGAGGTTAAGATAACAATAGAAAATGTAGAGATTCGGTGCAATCGGAAAGTCTCGATTGGCTAATGTCAAAAGTAAATTGGCTGTGCTGGGTGGAAAACCCAGATTCTACCACAAGAAAGTGATAAACTTATAGCGATGCTGGCCAACGCAAATAAAAGACTTCAGGTTGAGATTTTCTAACCTCGCCCGCAGCTGGGGTTCTCCAGTCCAGCTGCAGTGAAGGGAGAAGTGCTAAATTCTCTATTCTCATTGGCAGTGACAGCGGGGCCTGAATGGACAGAATATTCTGGAATTTGAGCTACTGACGCCCAGTTAAAGAATCACCCGGTTAGAATCATAGAATACCACGGTGCAGAAGGAGGTCATTCGGCCCATTGTGCCTGCACCGATCACAATCCGACCCATCCCCATATCACCATGAATTTACCCTCGCCAGTCCCTCTGACACCAAGGGAGAATTCACCACAGCCAATTCACCTAATGTGTACGTCTCTCGGACCGTGGGAGAAAACCGGAGCACCCGGATGGAACCCACACAGACGCGAGGAGAATGTGCAAACTCTGCAAGCTGGGAACTGAACCTGGGTCTCTGGCGCTGTGAGGCAGCAGTGCTAACCACTGCGCCAAGAAAGTTGGCCAAGAAATCTGCAGTTTCTTTGTCTCGGTGCCGAGATTTCATTGTGAACAGGACGTATGACAAGTGATATGGAGACCCCCACCGACCGATATCTCATTAGACTCCACAGGCCCTGGGGGAATGAGCAAAAAAAAATCACATCTTAGGGGTGATGGAATTTCCTCCTTTTAACAGGAAAAGAGCATCCTGTTCCCTAATTAACAAGCAATTGTTGTAGCCACTTTCGAAATGCGATCTTATGAATTGAGTCCTTAACAACAAGCTGAAGCTTGCTCCTGTGTTGCTGCAGTGGATTTCAGCAGCTCATTGCCATGTCTCCCAGTCCCTGCTAGGTGGCAGTCTCACTCCGTGTGGGATTGAGTCAGCGGGCCTGGAAAATGATGCCAAGCTCCGGAATGACCAGTGGGAAGCCGTGCCCACAGGGGCTGGTCGGAGTGCCGGCATCAAACGGGCGTGGCTAACCATCCCGGATCTTACAGTGTTGTCCCGAAATTCACCCCGCTCTCCCAGGGCATAGAAGTGACCTTCCCAGGACACAACCTGTCTCAGATTTCTCCAGACGAGGGAGGGGGGTGGTTGGGGGGCAGTCTGGCATCGTGTTGTCCACGAGCAAGGCGCACTGATTCACAGAATCACACAGAAGAGGCCCTTCGGCCCATTGTACCGATGCACGGAAGGACCTACCCACCTAAGCCCACTTGGTAGCACTGGGCCCGTGGCCTTGAACGTTACGCTGTGCCAAGTACTTTTTAAAGGATGTGAGGCATTCCGCCTCCACCACCCTTCCAGGCTGTAACTACCCTCCGAGTTAAAGAGAAGGTCTTTCCTCAAATTCCTCCCTAAACCTCTCACCCCACAGATGTGTCTACTCATAACTGACCTTCAACTAAGGGGAACAGATGCTCCATTGCCATACCCCTCATAGACACCTCAATCAGGTTAGAGATTATAGAACCCTACAGTGCAGAAAGAGGCCCTTCAGCCCATCGAGTCTGCACTGACCACAATCCCACCCAAGCCCCTACCCCATATTCCTACATATCATTACCCACTAACCCCTCTAATCTAAGCATTTTAGGACACCAATTAAGCTAACCCGCACATCTTTGGACTGTGGGACGAAACCGGAGCACCTGGAGGAAACCCACGCAGACACGAGGAGAATGTGCACAGACAGTGACCTGAGCCAGGAATTGAACGCAGGTCCCTGGAGCTGCGAAGCAGCAGTGCTAACCACTGTGCTACAGTGCAGTCTGGTTTTCCCTCAGTCTTCACTGCCCCACAGAAAACAACCCAAGCCTCTATAACTTCAGTATTCCATCCCAGGCAGTATCCTTTTAAATCTCCTCCACAACCCCCTCCAACGCATTCACGTCCTTCCTATAATTGGGTGATCAGAACTGCACACAGCTGTGGCCTCAACAAAGTTCGACACAATTCCATCATGACAGCTCTGCTTTTGTAATCTATATCCCAACTGATAAAGGTGAGTGTGCCATAAGCACACAGAAGCATAACCCTCCTGCACACTTTCGTACAAAGTGTGCAGGAGGGTTTTTTGACTCAGTACGTAGATAGGCCAACTAGAGGTGAGGCTACATTGGATTTGGTGCTGGGCAATGAGCCAGACCAGGTGTTAGGCTTGGAGGTTGGTGAACATTTTGATGATAGTGACCACAATTCGGTTACGTTCACCTTAGTGATGGATAGGGATAGGCATGAAGCTGGGGCAGTAGTTATAGCTGGGGGAAGGATAATTATGAGGCCATCAGGAGAGAATTAGGGTGCATAGATTGGACTAGGAAGCTACAGGGACTGGGAACATCTGGAATGTGGAGCTTATTCAGGGAGCAGCTGCTGCGGGTCCTTGATAAGTATGTCCCTGTCAGGCAAGGAGGAAATGGTCGAGTAAGAGAACCTTGGTGTACGAAAAAAGTTGATTTGCTGGTTAAAAGGAAAAAAGGAGGCTTATGTCAGGATGAGGATTGAAGGCTCGGTTAGTGCAATGGATAGCTACAGATCAGCCAGGAGGGAGCTAAAGGGGGAATTGAGGAGAGCA
>JAGIQG010000588.1:0-22955 GCA_024679065.1 Sphyrna mokarran
CACTCTCTCTCTCTCTCACGCACGCACTCTCTCTCTCTCCAACGCGCACACCTTCTCTCTCACGCGCGCATTCTCTCTCTCTCTCATGCGCGCACTTCTCTCTCTCTCTCACGCGCGCACTCTCTCTCTCTCTCACGCGCGCACTCTCTCTCTCTCTCACGCGCGCACTCTCTCTCTTAACACGTGCGCACTCTCTCTCTCACGCGCGCACTCTCTCTCTCTCTCAGGTGCACACTCTCTCTCTCTCTCACGCGTGCACTCTCTCTCTCTCTTACGCGCGCACTCTCCCTCTCTCTCACGCGCGCACTCTCTCTCTCACGTGCGCACTCTCTCTCTCTCTCACGCGCGCACTCTCTCTCTCTCTCACACGCTCACTCTCTCTCTCTCTCTCTCACGCGCGCACTCTCTCCCTCACGCGCGCACTCTCTCTCTCTCACGCGCGCACTCTCTCTCTCAGGCGCGCACTCTCTCTCTCTCGTGCACTCTCTCTCACGCGCGCACTCTCTCTCTCTCTCACGCGCGCACTCTCTCTCTCAGGCGCGCACTCTCTCTCTCTCTCATGCATGCACTCTCTCTCTCACGCGCGCACTCTCTCCCTCTCTCACGCGCGCACTCTCTCTCTCACGCGTGCACTCTCTCTCTCTCTGACACGTGCATTCTCTCTGTCTCTCACACGCGCACTCTCTCTCTCTCATGCGCGCACTCTCTCTCTCTCTGACGCGCGCACCCTCTCTCTCTCACGCGCGCACTCTCTCCCACGCGCGCACTCTCTCTCTCTCTCATGCGCGCACTCTCTCTCTCTCACGCGCGCACTGTCTCTCTCTCTCACACTGCGCACTCTCTCTCTCACGCACACAACCTCTCTCACGCGCGCACTCTCTCTCTCAGGCGCGCACTCTCTCTCTCTCTCACGCGCGCACTCTCTCTCTCTCTGAGACGCGCACTCTCTCCCTCTCTCACACGCGCACTCTCTCTCTCTCTCAGGCACGCACTCTCTCTCTCTCACGCGCGCACTCTCTCCTCTCTCACGCGCGCACTCTCTCTCTCTCTCACGCGCGCACTCTCTCTCTCTCACGCGCGCACTCTCTCTCTCTCTCACGCGCGCACTCTCTCTCTCACGCGCGCACTCTCTCTCTCTCACGCGCGCACTCTCTCTCTCACGCGCGCACTCTCTCTCTCTCACGCGCGCACTCTCTCTCTCTCTCACACGCGCACTCTCTCTCTCTCTCTCTCACGCGCGCACTCTCTCCCTCACGCGCGCACTCTCTCTCTCTCACGCGCGCACTCTCTCTCTCACGCGCGCACTCTCTCTCTCTCTCACGCGCGCACTCTCTCTCTCTCACGCGCGCACTCTCTCTCTCTCTCACGCGCGCACTCTCTCTCTCACGCGCGCACTCTCTCTCTCACGCGCGCACTCTCTCTCTCTCACGCGCGCACTCTCTCTCTCTCACACGCGCACTCTCTTCTCTCTCACGCGCGCACTCTCTCTCTCCCACGCGCGCACTCTCTCTCTCTCTCACGCGCGCACTCTCTCTCTCTCTCACGCGCGCACTCTCTCTCTCACGCGCGCACTCTCTCTCTTTCTCATGCGCGCACTCTCTCTCTCTTCACGCGCGCACTCTCTCTCTCTCTCACGCGCGCACTCTCTCTCTCTCTCACGCGCGCACTCTCTCTCTCTCACGCGCGCACTCTCTCTCTCTCACGCGTGCACTCTCTCTCTCTCACGCGCGCACTCTCTCTCTCTCACACGCGCACTCTCTCTCTCTCGCGCGCGCACTCTCTCTCACGCGCGCACTCTCTCTCTCTCACGCGCGCACTCTCTCTCTCTCTCACGCGCGCACTCTCTCTCTCTCACGCGCGCACTCTCTCTCTCACGCGCGCACTCTCTCTCATGCGCGCACTCTCTCTCTCACGCGCGCACACTCTCTCTCTCTCTCACGCGCGCACTCTCTCTTCTCATCGTGCACCTCTCTCTCTCACGCGCGCACTCTCTCTCTCTCACGCCCACGCACTCTCTCACGCGCGCACTCTCTCTCTCACGCGCGCACTCTCTCTCTCCCTCACGCGCGCACTCTCTCTCTCTCACGCGCGCACTCTCTCCTCTCTCACGCGCGCTCTCTCTCTCTCTCTGGCACGCACTCTCTCTCTCTCTCACGCGTGCACTCTCTCTCTCTCTCACGCGCGCACTCTCTCTCTCACGCGTGCACTCTCTCTCTCACGCGCGCACTCTCTCTCTCTCTCACGCGCGCACTCTCTCTCTCTCACGCGCGCACTCTCTCCCACGCGCGCACTCTCTCTCTCTCTCATGCGCGCACTCTCTCTCTCTCTCACGCGCGCACTCTCTCTCTCTCTCACGCGCACACTCTCTCTCTCTCACGCGCGCACTCTCTCTCTCTCACGCGCGCACTCTCTCTCTCCCACGCGCGCACTCTCTCTCTCTCTCACGCGCGCACTCTCTCTCTCTCACGCGCGCACTCTCTCTCTCTCTCACGCGCGCACTCTCTCTCTCACGCGCGCACTCTCTCTCTCACGCCGCGCACTCTCTCTCTCTCCACGCGCGCACTCTCTCTCTCTCACACGCGCCACTCTCTCTCTCACGCGCGCACTCTCTCTCTCTCTCACGCGCGCACTCTCTCTCTCTCTCACGCGCGCACTCTCCTCTCTCACGCGCGCACTCTCTCTCTCCACGCGCGCACTCTCTCTCTCTCTCGCGCGACTCTCTCTCTCTCTCACGCGCGCACTCTCTCTCTCTCTCACGCGCGCACTCTCTCTCACACGCGCACTCTCTCTCTCTCTCACGCGCGCACTCTCTCTCTCTCACACGCACACTCTCTCTCTCTCTCACGCGTGCACTCTCTCTCTCTCTGACACGCGCATCTCTCTCTCTCTCACACGCGCACTCTCTCTCTCTCATGCGCGCACTCTCTCTCACGCGCGCACTCTCTCTCTCTCTCACGCGCGCACTCTCTCTCTCACGCGCGCACTCTCTCTCTCTCACGCGCGCACTCTCTCTCTCACGTGCGCACTCTCTCTCTCTCACGCGCGCACTCTCTCTCTCTCTCACACGCGCACTCTCTCTCTCTCTCACGCGCGCACTCTCTCCCTCACGCGCGCACTCTCTCTCTCTCACGCGCGCACTCTCTCTCTCAGGCGCGCACTCTCTCTCTCTCTCATGCGTGCACTCTCTCTCACGCGCGCACTCTCTCTCTCTCTGACACGTGCATTCTCTCTCTCTCTCACACGCGCACTCTCTCTCTCCCACGCGCGCACTCTTCTCTCTCTCATGCGCGCACTCTCTCTCTCTCTCATGCGCGCACTCTCTCTCTCTCTCACGCGCGCACTCTCTCTCTCTCTCACACGCACACTCTCTTCTCTCATGCGCGCACTCTCTCTCTCTCACGCGCGCACTCTCTCTCTCTCTCACGCGCGCACTCTCTCTCTCTCACGCGCGCACTCTCTCTCTCCCACACGCGCACTCTCTCTCTCTCTCACGCGCGCACTCTCTCTCTCTCTCACGCGCGCACTCTCTCTCTCTCCACACGCGCACTTCTCTCTCTCACGCGCGCACTCTCTCTCTCTCACGCGCGCACTCTCCTCTCTCCCGCGCACTCTCTCTCTCTCACGCGCGCACTCTCTCTCTCTCACGCGCGCACTTCTCTCTCCACGCGCGCACTCTCCTCTCACGCGCGCACTCTCTCTCTCCACGCGCGCACTCTCTCTTCTCTCACGCGCGCACTCTCTCTCTCACGCGCGCACTCCTCTTCTCTCACGCGCGCACTCCCTCTCTCTCTCACGCGCGCACTCTCTCTCTCTCTCACACGCGCACTCTCTCTCTCTCTCAGGCGCGCACTCTCTCTGTCTCACGCGCGCACTCTCTCTCTCTCACGCATGCACTCTCTCTCTCTCACGCGCGCACTCTCTCTCACTCACACGCGCACTCTCTCTCTCTCGCGCGCGCACTCTCTCTCACGCGCGCACTCTCTCTCTCTCACGCGTGCACTCTCTCTCTCTCTCACGCGCGCACTCTCTCTCTCTCACGCGCGCACTCTCTCTCTCTCACTCGCACGCTCTCTCTCTCACGCGCGCACACTCTCTCTCTCTCACGCGCGCACTCTCTCTCTCATGCGTGCACTCTCTCTCTCTCGCGCGCACTCTCTCTCTCTCTCACGCGCGCACTCTCTCACGCACACGCACTCTCTCACGCGCGCACTCTCTCTCTCACGCGCGCACTCTCTCTCTCCCTCACGCGCGCACTCTCTCTCTCTCACGCGCGCACTCTCTCCCTCTCTCACGCGCGCTCTCTCTCTCTCTCTCGCACGCACTCTCTCTCTCTCACGCGCGCACTCTCTCCCTCTCTCACGCGCGCACTCTCTCTCTCTCAGGCGCGCACTACTCTCTCTCTCAGGCGCGCACTCTCTCTCTCTCTCAGGCGCGCACTCTCTCCCTCTCTCACGCGCGCACTCTCTCTCTCGAGCGCGCACTCTCTCTCTCACGCGCGCACTCTCTCTCTCAGGTGCGCACTCTCTCTCTCTCTCACGCGCGCACTCTCTCTCTCTCTCACGCGCGCACTCTCTCTCTCTCACGCGCGCACTCTCTCTCTCTCACGCGCGCACTCTCTCTCTCACGCGCGCACTCTCTCTCTCTCTCACGCGCGCACTCTCTCTCTCTCTCACGCGCGCACTCTCTCTCTCTCTCACGCGCGCACTCTCTCTCTCTCTACACGCGCACACTCTCTCTCTCTCTCACGCGCGCACTCTCTCTCTCTCACGCACGCACTCTCTCTCTCCCACGCGCGCACTCTCTCTCTCTCTCACGCGTGCACTCTCTCTCTCTCACGCGCGCACTCTCTCCCTCTCTCACGCGCGCACTCTCTCTCTCAGGCACGCACTCTCTCTCTCACGCGTGCACTCTCTCTCTCTCACGCGCGCACTCTCTCTCTCTCACACGCGCACTCTCTCTCTCACGCGCGCACTCTCTCTCTCTCTCACGCGCGCACTCTCTCTCTCTCTCACGCGCGCACTCTCTCTCTCACGCGCGCACTCTCTCTCTCTCTCATGCGCGCACTCTCTCTCTCCGTCACGCGCGCACTCTCTCTCTCTCTCACACGCGCACTCTCTCTCTCTCTCACGCGCGCACTCTCTCTGTCTCACGCGCGCACTCTCTCTCTCTCACGCATGCACTCTCTCTCTCTCACGCGCGCACTCTCTCTCTCTCACACGCGCACTCTCTCTCTCTCGCGCGCGCACTCTCTCTCACGCGCGCACTCTCTCTCTCTCACACGCGCACTCTCTCTCTCTCTCACGCGCGCACTCTCTCTCTCTCACGCGCGCACTCTCTCTCTCTCTCATGCGCACGCTCTCTCTCTCACGCGCGCACACTCTCTCTCTCTCACGCGCGCACTCTCTCTCTCATGCGCGCACTCTCTCTCTCTCGCGCGCACTCTCTCTCTCTCACACGCGCACTCTCTCTCACGCACACGCACACTCTCAGGCGCGCGCTCTCTCTCTCAGGCGCGCACTCTCTCTCTCCCTCACGCGCGCACTCTCTCTCTCTCAGGCGTTCACTCTCTCCCTCTCTCACGCGCGCTCTCTCTCTCTCTCTGGCACGCACTCTCTCTCTCTCACGCGCGCACTCTCTCCCTCTCTCACGCGCGCACTCTCTCTCTCTCAGGCGTGCACTCTCTCCCTCTCTCACGCGCGCACTCTCTCTCTCTCTCGAGCGCGCACTCTCTCTCTCACGCGCGCACTCTCTCTCTCAGGCGCGCACTCTCTCTCTCCCTCACGCGCGCACTCTCTCTCTCTCAGGCGTTCACTCTCTCCCTCTCTCACGCGCGCTCTCTCTCTCTCTCTGGCACGCACTCTCTCTCTCTCACGCGCGCACTCTCTCCCTCTCTCACCCGCGCACTCTCTCTCTCTCAGGCGTGCACTCTCTCTCTCTCAGGCGCGCACTCTCTCTCTCTCTCAGGCGTGCACTCTCTCCCTCTCTCACGCGCGCACTCTCTCTCTCGAGCGCGCACTCTCTCTCTCACGCGCGCACTCTCTCTCTCACGCGCACACTCTCTCTCTCTCTCACGCGCGCACTCTCTCTCTCTCTCACGCGCGCACTCTCTCTCTCTCACGCGCGCCTCTCTCCTCTCTCACGCGCGCCTCTCTCTCTCTCACGCGCGCACTCTCTCTCTCTCACGCGCGCACTCTCTCTCTCTCACGCGCGCACTCTCTCTCTCTCACGCGCGCACTCTCTCTCTCTCTCACGCGCGCACTCTCTTCTCTCTCACGCGCGCACTCTCTCTCTCTCCACGCGCGCACTCTCTCTCTCTCTCGCGCGCACTCTCTCTCTCACGCGCGCACTCTCTCTCTCGTGCGCACTCTCTCTCTCTCTCACGCGCGCACTCTCTCTCTCTCTCACGCGCGCACTCTCTCTCTCTCACGCGCGCACTCTCTCTCTCTCTCACGCGCGCACTCTCTCTCTCTCACGCGCGCTCTCTCTCTCTCTCACGCGCGCACTCTCTCTCTCCCACGCGCGCACTCTCCCTCTCTCTCACGCGCGCACTCTCTCTCACTCCAACGCGCGCCCTTTCTCTCTGACGCGCGCACTCTCTCTCTCTCTCATGCGCACACTCTCTCTCTCTCTCACGCGCGCACGCTCTCTCTCTCTCTCATGCGCGCACTCTCTCTCTCTCACGCGCGCATTCTCTCCCTCCCTCGCGCGCGCACTCTCTCTCTCTCTTATGCGCGCACTCTCTCTCTCTCTCTCACGCGCGCACTCTCTCTCCCACGCGGGCACTCTCTCTCTTTCTCGTGCGCGCACTCTCTCTCTCTGTCACGCGCGCACTCTCTCTCTCTCACGCGCGCACTCTCTCTCTCACGCACACACTCTCTCTCTCTCACGCGCGCACTCTCTCTCTCTCTCACACGCGCACTCTCTCTCTCTCACGCGCGCACTCTCTCTCTCTCTCACACACACACTCTCTCTCTCATGCGCACTCTCTCTCTCTCTCACGCGCGCACTTTCTCCCTCTCTCACGCGCGCACTCTCTCTCTCTCACGCGTGCACTCTCTCTCTCTCTGACACGTGCACTCTCTCTGTCTCTCACACGCGCACTCTCTCTCTCTCATGCGCGCACTCTCTCTCTCTCTGACACGCGCACTCTCTCTCTCTCACGCGCGCACTCTCTCCCACGCGCGCACTCTCGCTCTCTCTCACGCGCGCACTCTCTCTCTCTCTCACGCACGCACTCTCTCTCTCTCACGCGCGCACTCTCTCTCTCTCTCATGCGCGCACTCTCTCTCTCTCTCACGCGCGCACTCTCTCTCTCTCACGCGCGCACTCTCTCTCTCTCATGCGCGCACGCTCTCTCTCTCTCACGCGCGCACTCTCTCTCTCTCCAACGCGCGCACTTTCTCTCTGATGCGCGCACTCTCTCTCTCTCTCACGCGCGCACTCTCTCTCCCACGCGGGCACTCTATCTCTTTCTCATGCGCGCACTCTCTCTCTCTGTCACGCGCGCACTCTCTCTCTCTCACGCGCGCACTCTCTCTCTCACGCACGCACTCTCTCTCTCTCTCATGCACGCACTCTCTCTCTCTCACGCGCGCACTCTCTCTCTCTCATGCATGCACTCTCTATCTCTCACGCGCGCACTCTCTCTCTCTCACACGCGCACTCTCTCTCACACGCGCACTCTCTCTCTCTCTCACACACACACTCTCTCTCTCACGCGCGCACTCTCTCTCTCTCAGGCGCGCACTGTCTCTCTCTCACACGGGCGCACTCTCTCTCACGCACACGCACTCTCTCACGCGCGCACTCTCTCTCTCAGGCGCGCACTCTCTCTCTCCCTCACGTGCGCACTCTCTCTCTCTCAGGCGCGCACTCTCTCCCTCTCTCACGCGCGCACTCTCTCTCTCTCACGCGTGCACTCTCTCTCTCTCTGACACGTGCACTCTCTCTGTCTCTCACGCGCGCACTCTCTCTCTCTCTCACGCGCGCACTCTCTCTCTCTCACGCGCGCACTCTCTCTCTCTCTCACACACACACTCTCTCTCTCATGCGCGCACTCTCTCTCAGGCGCGCACTCTCTCTCTCTCACACGCGCGCACTCTCTCTCACGCCACGCACTCTCTCACGCGCGCACTCTCTCTCTCCCTCACGCGCGCACTCTCTCTCTCTCAGGCGCGCACTCTCTCCCTCTCTCACGCGCGCTCTCTCTCTCTGGCACGCACTCTCTCTCTCTCACGCGCGCACTCTCTCCCTCTCTCACGCGCGCACTCTCTCTCTCTCACGCGTGCACTCTCTCTCTCTGACACGTGCACTCTCTCTGTCTCTCACACGCGCACTCTCTCTCTCTCATGCGCGCACTCTCTCTCTCTCTGACGCGCGCACCCTCTCTCTCTCACGCGCGCACTCTCTCCCACGCGCGCACTCTCTCTCTCTCTCACGCGCGCACTCTCTCTCTCTCTCACGCGCGCACACTCTCTCTCTCTGTCACGCGCGCACTCTCTCTCTCACGCGCGCACTCTCTCTCTCTCTCACGCGCGCACTCTCTCCCTCTCTCACGCGCGCACTCTCTCTCTCTCTCACGCGCGCACTCTCTCTCTCTCTCACGCGCGCACTCTCTCCCTCTCTCACGCGCGCACTCTCTCTCTCAGGCATGCACTCTCTCCCTCTCTCACGCACGCACTCTCTCTCTCTCTCGAGCGCGCACTCTCTCTCTCTCTCACGCGCGCACTCTCTCTCTCTCACGCGCGCACTCTCTCACTCTCTCAGGCGCGCGCTCTCTCTCTCTCACGCGCGCACTCTCTCTCTCTCTCGAGTGCGCACTCTCTCTCTCACGCGCGCACACTCTCTCTCAGGTGCACACTCTCTCTCTCTCACGCGCGCACTCTCTCTCTCTCTCAGGCGCGCACTCTCTCTCTCTCTCAGGCGTGCACTCTCTCCCTCTCTCAGGCGCGCACTCTGTCTCTCTCTCAGGCGCGCAATCTCTCTCTCTCACGCGCGCACTCTCTCTCTCTCTCATTCATGCACTCTCTCTCTCTCTCTCAGGCGCGCACTCTGTCTCTCTCTCAGGCGTGCACTCTCTCCCTCTCTCACGCGCGCACTCTCTCTCTCTCTCGAGCGCGCACTCTCTCTCTCACGCGCGCACTCTCTCTCTCAGGTGCACACTCTCTCTCTCTCTCACGCGCGCACTCTCTCTCTCTCTCACGCGCGCACTCTCTCTCTCACGCGCGCACTCTCTCTCTCTCACGCGCGCACTCTCTCTCTCTCTCACGCGCGCACTCTCTCTCTCTCTCACGCGCGCACTCTCTCTCTCTCTCGCGCGCACTCTCTCTCTCTCTCACGCGCGCACTCTCTCTCTCTCTCACGCGCGCACTCTCCTCTCTCTCACGCGCGCACTCTCTCTCTCTCTCACGGCGCACTCTCTCTCTCTCTCACGCGCGCACTCTCTCTCTCTCTCACACGCTCACTCCTCTCTCTCTCTCTCACGCGCGCACTCTCTCTCTCTCTCATGCGCGCACTCTCTTTCACGCGCGCACTCTCTCTCTCTCTCACGCGCGCACTCTCTCTCCTCACGCGCGCACTCTCTCTCTCTCTCACGCGCGCACTCTCTCTCTCACGCGCGCACTCTCTCTCTCTCTCACGCGCGCACTCTCTCTCTCTCTCACGCGCGCACTCTCTCTCTCTCTCACGCGCGCACTCTCTCTCTCGCGCGCCTCTCTCTCTCTCTCTCAGCTCCTCTCTCTCACGCGCGCACTCTCTCTCTCTCACGCGCGCACTCTCTCTCTCCGCATGCACTCTCTCTCTCTCTGACAGTGCATTTCTCTCTCTCTCACACGCGCACTCTCTCTCTCTCATGCGCGCACTCTCTCTCTCTCTGACGCGCGCACCTCTCTCCCACGCGCGCACTCTCTCTCTCTCACGCGCGCACTCTCTCTCTCTCTCACGCGCGCACTCTCTCTCTCTCTCACGCGCGCACTCTCTCTCTCTCACGCGCGCACTCTCTCTCTCTCTCACACGCGCGCACTCTCTCTCTCACGCACACACCCTCTCTCACGCGCGCACTCTCTCTCTCAGGTGCACACTCTCTCTCTCTCTCACGCGCGCACTCTCTCTCTCTCTGAGGCGTGCACTGTCTCCCTCTCTCACACGCACACTCTCTCTCTCTCAGGCACACACTCTCTCTCTCTCATGCGCGCACCCTCTCCCTCTCTCACGCGCGCACTCTCTCTCTCTCTCAGGCGCGCACTCTCTCTCTCTCTCTCACGCGCGCACTCTCTCTCTCTCACGCGCGCACTCTCTCTCTCTCTCACGCACGCACTCTCTCTCTCTCTCACGCACGCACTCTCTCTCTCACGCGCGCACTCTCTCTCTCTCTCAGGTGCACACTCTCTCTCTCTCTCACGCGCGCACTCTCTCTCTCTCTCACGCGCGCACTCTCTCTCTCTCTCATGCGCGCACTCTCTCTCTCTCTCACGCGCGCACTCTCTCTCTCTCACGCGTGCACTCTCTCTCTCTCTCATGCGCGCACTCTCTCTCACGCGCGCACTCTCTCTCCCTCACACGCGCTCTCTCTCTCTCACGCGCGCACTCTCTCTCTCTCACGCGCGCACTCTCTCTCTCTCGCGCACACTCTCTCTCTCTCTCATGCGCGCACTCTCTCTCTCTCACACGCGCACTCTCTCTCTCTCTCACGCGCGCACTCTCTATCTCTCTCACGCGCGCACTCTCTCTCTCTCTCACGTGCGCACTCTCTCTCTCACGCACGCACTCTCTCTCACGCGCGCACTCTCTCTCTCTCTCACGCGCGCACTCTCACCCTCTCTCACGCGCGCACTCTCTCTCTCGCTCACGCACGCACTCTCTCTTCTCTCACGTGCGCACTCTCTCTCTCTCTCACGTGCGCACTCTCTCTCTCACGCGCGCACTCTCTCTCTCTCTCACGCGCGCACTCTCTCTCTCTCTCACGCGCGCACTCTCTCTCTCTCTCAGGTGCGCACACTCTCTCTCTCTCACGCGCGCACTCTCTCTCTCTCTCACGCGCGCACTCTCTCTCTCTCTCACGCGCGCACTCTCTCTCTCTCACACGCGCACTCTCTCTCTCTCTCACGCGCACACTCTCTCTCTCTCTCTCAGCGCGCACTCTCTCTCCTACGCGCGCACTCTCTCTCTCTCTCACGCGCGCACTCTCTCTCTCACGCGCGCACTCTCTCTCTCTCACGCGCGCACTCTCTCTCCCCTCCGCGCGCACTCTCTCTCTCTCAGGCGTGCACTCTCTCCCTCTCACGCGCGCTCTCTCTCTCTCTGGCACGCACCTCTCTCTCTTATCGCGCACTCTCTCTCTCTCTCACGCGCGCACTCTCTCTCTCTCACGCGCGCACTCTCTCTCTCTCTCACGCGCGCACTCTCTCTCTCTCTCACGCGCGCACTCTCTCTCTCTCACGCGCGCACTCTCTCTCTCTCTCACGCGCGCACTCTCTCTCTCTCACGCGCGCACTCTCTCCCACGCGCGCACTCTCCTCTCTCTCACGCGCGCACTCTCTCTCTCTCTCACGCACGCACTCTCTCTCTCTCACGCGCGCACTCTCTCTCTCTCACACGCGCCCTCTCTCTCTCTCTCTCATGCGCGCACTCTCTCTCTCTCACGCGCGCACTCTCTCACGTGCGCACTCTCTCTCACTCACGCGCGCCCTCTCTCTCTCACGCGCGCACTCTCTCTCTCTCTCATGCGCGCACTCTCTCTCTCTCTCACGCGCGCACTCTCTCTCTCTCACGCGTGCACTCTCTCTCTCTCTCATGCGCGCACTCTCTCTCACGCGCGCACTCTCTCTCTCTCACACGCGCTCTCTCTCTCTCACGCGCGCACTCTCTCTCTCTCACGCGCGCACTCTCTCTCTCTCGCGCACACTCTCTCTCTCTCTCATGCGCGCACTCTCTCTCTCTCACACGCGCACTCTCTCTCTCTCTCACACGCGCACTCTCTATCTCTCTCACGCGCGCACTCTCTCTCTCTCTCACGTGCGCACTCTCTCTCTCACGCACGCACTCTCTCTCACGCGCGCACTCTCTCTCTCTCTCAGGCGCGCACTCTCACCCTTTCTCACGCGCGCCCTCTCTCTCTCGCTCACGCACGCACTCTCTCTCTCTTCTCTCACGTGCGCACTCTCTCTCTCTCTCACGTGCGCACTCTCTCTCTCACGCGCGCACTCTCTCTCTCTCTCAGGCGCGCACTCTCTCTCTCACGCGCGCACTGTCTCTCTCTCTCACGCGCGCACTCTCTCTCTCTTTCAGGTGCGCACACTCTCCCTTTCTCACGCGCGTACTCTCTCTCTCTCTCACGCGCGCACTCTCTCTCTCTCTTACGCGCGCACTCTCTCTCTCTCACACGCGCACTCTCTCTCTCTCTCAGGTGCACACTCTCTCTCTCTCTCAGCGCGCACTCTCTCTCTCACGCGCGCACTCTCTCTCTCTCTCACGCGCGCACTCTCTCTCACGCGTGCACTCTCCTCTCAGGCGCGCACTCTCTCTCTCCCTCACGCGCGCACTCTCTCTCTCTCAGGCGTGCCCTCTCTCACTCTATCACGCGCGCTCTCTCTCTCTCTCTGGCACGCACTCTCTCTCTTTCTCATCGCGCACTCTCTCTCTCTCTCACGCGCGCACTGTCTCTCTCTCACGCTGCACTCTCTCTCTCTCTGACACGTGCACTCTCTCTGTCTCTCACACGCGCACTCTCTCTCTCTCATGCGCGCACTCTCTCTCTCTGACGCGCGCACTCTCTCTCTCTCACGCGCGCACTCTCTCCCACGCGCGCACTCTCGCTCTCTCTCATGCGCGCACTCTCTCTCTCTCTCACGCACGCACTCTCTCTCTCTCATGCGCGCACTTTCTCTCTCTCTCACGCGCGCACTCTCTCTCTCTCTGTAACGCCCGCACTCTCTCTGTCACGCGCGCACTCTCTCTCTCTCTGTCACGCGCGCACACTCTCTCTCTCTCATGCGTGCACTCTCTCTCTCTCTCAGGCGTGCAATCCTCTCTCTCTCAGGCGCGCACTCTCTCTCTCTCTCAGGCGCGCACTCTCTCCCTCTCTCACGCACGCACTCTCTCTCTCTCTCGAGCGTGCACTCTCTCTCTCACGCGCGCACTCTCTCTCTCAGGCGCACACTCTCTCTCTCTCACGCGCGCACTCTCTCTCTCTCTCACGCGCGCACTCTCTCTCTTCACGTGCGCACTCTCTCTCTCACGCGCGCACTCTCTCTCTCTCTCAGGTGCACACTCTCTCTCTCTCTCACGCGCGCACTCTCTCTCTCTCTACGCGCGCACTCTCCCTCTCTCTCACGCGCGCACTCTCTCTCTCACGTGCGCACTCTCTCTCTCTCTCACGCGCGCACTCTCTCTCTCTCTCACACGCGCACTCTCTCTCTCTCTCTCTCACGCGCGCACTCTCTCCCTCACGCGCGCACTCTCTCTCTCTCACGCGCGCACTCTCTCTCTCACGCGCGCACTCTCTCTCTCTCGTGCACTCTCTCTCACGCGCGCACTCTCTCTCTCTCTCACGCGCGCACTCTCTCTCTCACGCGCGCACTCTCTCTCTCTCTCATGCATGCACTCTCTCTCTCACGCGCGCACTCTCTCCCTCTCTCACGCGCGCACTCTCTCTCTCACGCGTGCACTCTCTCTCTCTCTGACACGTGCATTCTCTCTCTCTCTCACACGCGCACTCTCTCTCTCTCATGCGCGCACTCTCTCTCTCTCTGACGCGCGCACCCTCTCTCTCTCACGCGCGCACTCTCTCCCACGCGCGCACTCTCTCTCTCTCTCATGCGCGCACTCTCTCTCTCTCACGCGCGCACTCTCTCTCTCTCTCACACGCGCACTCTCTCTCTCACGCACACAACCTCTCTCACGCGCGCACTCTCTCTCTCAGGCGCACACTCTCTCTCTCTCTCACGCGCGCACTCTCTCTCTCTCTGAGACGCGCACTCTCTCCCTCTCTCACACGCACACTCTCTCTCTCTCTCAGGCACGCACTCTCTCTCTCTCACGCGCGCACTCTCTCCCTCTCTCACGCGCGCGCTCTCTCTCTCTCTCACGCGCGCACTCTCTCTCTCTCACGCGCGCACTCTCTCTCTCTCTCACGCGCGCACTCTCTCTCTCACGCGCGCACTCTCTCTCTCTCATGCGTGCACTCTCTCTCTCACGCGCGCACTCTCTCTCTCTCACGCGCGCACTCTCTCTCTCTCTCACACGCGCACTCTCTCTCTCTCTCACGCGCGCACTCTCTCCCTCACGCGCGCACTCTCTCTCTCTCCGCGCGCACTCTCTCTCTCACGCGCGCACTCTCTCTCTCTCTCATGCGGCACTCTCTCTCTCTCATGCGCGCACTCTTTCTCTCTCAGCGCGCACTCTCTCTCTCACGGCGCACTCTCTCCTCACGCGCGCACTCTCTCTCTCTCACGCGCGCACTTCTCTCCTCACACGCGCACTTCTCTCTCACGCGCGCACTCTCTCTCTCTCTCACGCGCGCACTCTCTCTCTCTCTCTCACGCGCGCACTCTCTCTCTCCCACGCGCGCACTCTCTCTCTTTCTCATGCGCGCACTCCCTCTCTCTCTCACGCGCGCACTCTCTCTCTCTCTCACACGCGCACTCTCTCTCTCTCTCACGCGCGCACTCTCTCTCTCTCACGCGCGCACTCTCTCTCTCTCACGCATGCACTCTCTCTCTCTCACGCGCGCACTCTCTCTCTCTCACACGCGCACTCTCTCTCTCTCGCGCGCGCACTCTCTCTCACGCGCGCACTCTCTCTCTCTCACGCGTGCACTCTCTCTCTCTCTCACGCGCGCACTCTCTCTCTCTCACGCGCGCACTCTCTCTCTCTCACGCGCACTCTCTCTCTCTCACGCGCGCACACTCTCTCTCTCTCACGCGCGCACTCTCTCTCTCACGCGCGCACTCTCTCTCTCTCGCGCGCACTCTCTCTCTCTCACGCCCACGCACTCTCTCACGCGCGCACTCTCTCTCTCAGGCGCGCACTCTCTCTCTCCCTCACGCGCGCACTCTCTCTCTCTCAGGCGCGCACTCTCTCCCTCTCTCACGCGCGCTCTCTCTCTCTCTCTGGCACGCACTCTCTCTCTCTCACGCGCGCACTCTCTCTCTCTCTCACGCGCGCACTCTCTCTCTCTCACGCGCGCACTCTCTCTCTCTCTCACGCGCGCACTCTCTCTCTCTCACGCGCGCACTCTCTCTCTCTCACGCGCGCACTCTCTCTCTCTCTCACGCGCGCACTCTCTCTCTCTCTCACGCACACACTCTCTCTCATGCGCGCACTCTCTCACGCGCGCACTCTCTCTCTCTCACGCGCGCACTCTCTCTCTTCTCACACGCGCACTCTCTCTCTCTCACGCGCGCACTCCTCTCTCTCTCACGCGCGCACTCTCTTCTCACGCGCGCACTCTCTCTCTCACGCGGCCGCACTCTCTCTCTCTCACGCGCGCACTCTCTCTCTCTCCACGCGCGCACTCTCTCTCTCACGCGCGCACTCTCTCTCTCTCTCACGCGCGCACTCTCTCTCTCTCTCACGCGCGCACTCTCTCTCTCTCACGCGCGCACTCTCTCTCTCCCACGCGCGCACTCTCTCTCTCTCTCGCGCGCACTCTCTCTCTCTCTCACGCGCGCACTCTCTCTCTCTCTCACGCGCGCACTCTCTCTCACACGCGCACTCTCTCTCTCTCTCACGCGCGCACTCTCTCTCTCTCACACGCACACTCTCTCTCTCTCTCACGCGTGCACTCTCTCTCTCTCTGACACGTGCATGTCTCTCTCTCTCACACGCGCACTCTCTCTCTCTCATGCGTGCACTCTCTCTCACGCGCGCACTCTCTCTCTCTCTCACGCGCGCACTCTCTCTCTCACGCGCGCACTCTCTCTCTCTCATGCGCGCACTCTCTCTCTCACGCGCGCACTCTCTCTCTCTCACGCGCGCACTCTCTCTCTCTCTCACACGCGCACTCTCTCTCTCTCTCACGCGCGCACTCTCTCCCTCACGCGCGCACTCTCTCTCTCTCACGCGCGCACTCTCTCTCTCAGGCGCGCACTCTCTATCTCTCTCATGCGTGCACTCTCTCTCACGCGCGCACTCTCTCTCTCTCTGACACGTGCATTCTCTCTGTCTCTCACACGCGCACTCTCTCTCTCCCACGCGCGCACTCTCTCTCTCTCTCATGCGCGCACTCTCTCTCTCTCTCACGCGCGCACTCTCTCTCTCTCTCACGCGCGCACTCTCTCTCTCTCTCACGCACACACTCTCTTCTCTCATGCGCGCACTCTCTCTCTCTCACGCGCGCACTCTCTCTCTCTCTCACGCGCGCACTCTCTCTCTCTCACGCGCGCACTCTCTCTCTCCCACGCGCGCACTCTCTCTCTCTCTCATGCGCGCACTCCCTCTCTCTCACGCGCGCACTCTCTCTCTCTCTACACGCGCACTCTCTCTCTCTCTCAGCGCGCACTCTCTCTCTCTCACGCGCGCACTCTCTCTCTCTCACGCATGCACTCTCTCTCTCTCACGCGCGCACTCTCTCTCTCTCACACGCGCACTCTCTCTCTCTCGCGCGCGCACTCTCTCTCACGCGCGCACTCTCTCTCTCTCACGCGTGCACTCTCTCTCTCTCTCACGCGCGCACTCTCTCTCTCTCACGCGCGCACTCTCTCTCTCTCACTCGCACGCTCTCTCTCTCACGCGCGCACACTCTCTCTCTCTCACGCGCGCACTCTCTCTCTCATGCGTGCACTCTCTCTCTCTCGCGCGCACTCTCTCTCTCTCTCACGCGCGCACTCTCTCACGCACACGCACTCTCTCACGCGCGCACTCTCTCTCTCACGCGCGCACTCTCTCTCTCCCTCACGCGCGCACTCTCTCTCTCTCACGCGCGCACTCTCTCCCTCTCTCACGCGCGCTCTCTCTCTCTCTCTCGCACGCACTCTCTCTCTCTCACGCGCGCACTCTCTCCCTCTCTCACGCGCGCACTCTCTCTCTCTCAGGCGCGCACTAGCTCTCTCTCTCAGGCGCGCACTCTCTCTCTCTCTCAGGCGCGCACTCTCTCCCTCTCTCACGCGCGCACTCTCTCTCTCGAGCGCGCACTCTCTCTCTCACGCGCGCACTCTCTCTCTCAGGTGCACACTCTCTCTCTCTCTCACGCGCGCACTCTCTCTCTCTCTCACGCGCGCACTCTCTCTCTCTCACGCGCGCACTCTCTCTCTCTCACGCGCGCACTCTCTCTCTCACGCGCGCACTCTCTCTCTCTCTCACGCGCGCACTCTCTCTCTCTCTCACGCGCGCACTCTCTCTCTCTCTCACGCGCGCACTCTCTCTCTCTCTACACGCGCACACTCTCTCTCTCTCTCACGCGCGCACTCTCTCTCTCTCACGCACGCACTCTCTCTCTCCCACGCGCGCACTCTCTCTCTCTCTCACGCGTGCACTCTCTCTCTCTCACGCGTGCACTCTCTCCCTCTCTCACGCGCGCACTCTCTCTCTCAGGCACGCACTCTCTCTCTCACGCGCGCACTCTCTCTCTCTCACGCGCGCACTCTCTCTCTCTCACACGCGCACTCTCTCTCTCACGCGCGCACTCTCTCTCTCTCTCACGCGCGCACTCTCTCTCTCTCTCACGCGCGCACTCTCTCTCTCACGCGCGCACTCTCTCTCTTTCTCACGCGCGCACTCTCTCTCTCCTCACGCGCGCACTCTCTCTCTCTCTCACACGCGCACTCTCTCTCTCTCTCACGCGCGCACTCTCTCTCTCTCACGCGCGCACTCTCTCTCTCTCACGCATGCACTCTCTCTCTCTCACGCGCGCACTCTCTCTCTCTCACACGCGCACTCTCTCTCTCTCGCGCGCGCACTCTCTCTCACGCGCGCACTCTCTCTCTCTCACACGCGCACTCTCTCTCTCTCTCACGCGCGCACTCTCTCTCTCTCACGCGCGCACTCTCTCTCTCTCTCATGCGCACGCTCTCTCTCTCACGCGCGCACACTCTCTCTCTCTCACGCGCGCACTCTCTCTCTCACGCGCGCACTCTCTCTCTCTCGCGCGCACTCTCTCTCTCTCACACGCGCACTCTCTCTCACGCACACGCACACTCTCAGGCGCGCGCTCTCTCTCTCAGGCGCGCACTCTCTCTCTCCCTCACGCGCGCACTCTCTCTCTCTCAGGCGTTCACTCTCTCCCTCTCTCACGCGCGCTCTCTCTCTCTCTCTGCACGCGCACTCTCTCTCTCTCACGCGCGCACTCTCTCCTCTCTCTTCACCGCGCACTCTCTCTCTCTCAGGCGTGCACTCTCTCTCTCTCTCACGCGCGCACTCTCTCTCTCTCTCGAGCGCGCACTCTCTCTCTCACGCGCGCACTCTCTCTCTCAGGCGCGCACTCTCTCTCTCCCTCACGCGCGCACTCTCTCTCTCTCAGGCGTGCACTCTCTCCCTCTCTCACGCGCGCTCTCTCTCTCTCTCTGGCACGCACTCTCTCTCTCTCACGCGCGCACTCTCTCCCTCTCTCACGCGCGCACTCTCTCTCTCTCACGCGTGCACTCTCTCTCTCTCTCACGCGCGCACTCTCTCTCTCTCTCAGGCGCGCACTCTCTCCCTCTCTCACGCGCGCACTCTCTCTCTCTCTCGCGCGCGCACTCTCTCTCTCACGCGCGCACTCTCTCTCTCAGGCGCGCACTCTCTCTCTCTCTCACGCGCGCACTCTCTCTCTCTCACGCGCGCACTCTCTCCCTCTCTCACGCGCGCTCTCTCTCTCTCTCCCGCGCACTCTCTCTCTCCTGGCACGCACTCTCTCTCTCTCACGCCGCACTCTCTCTCTCTCACGCGCGCACTCTCTCTCTCTCAGGCGCGCACTCTCTCTCTCTCAGGCGCGCACTCTCTCTCTCTCTCAGGCGCGCACTTCTCCCTCTCTCACGCGCGCACTCTCTCTCTCTCTCGCGCGCGCACTCTCTCTCTCACGCGCGCACACTCTCTCTCTCAGGCGCACACTCTCTCTCTCTCTCACGCGCGCACTCTCTCTCTCTCTCACGCGCGCACTCTCTCTCTCTCACGCGCGCACTCTCTCTCTCTCTCACGCGCGCATCTCTCTCTCTCTCACGCGCGCACTCTCCTCTCTCTCTCACGCGCGCACTCTCTCTCTCCCACGCGCGCACTCTCCCTCTCTCTCACGCGCGCACTCTCTCTCACTCCAACGCGCGCCCTTTCTCTCTCACGCGCGCACTCTCTCTCTCTCTCATGCGCACACTCTCTCTCTCTCTCACGCGCGCACGCTCTCTCTCTCTCTCATGCGCGCACTCTCTCTCTCTCACGCGCGCATTCTCTCCCTCCCTCACGCGCGCACTCTCTCTCTCTCTTATGCGCGCACTCTCTCTCTCTCTCTCACGCGCGCACTCTCTCTCCCACGCGGGCACTCTCTCTCTTTCTCGTGCGCGCACTCTCTCTCTCTGTCACGCGCGCACTCTCTCTCTCTCACGCGCGCACTCTCTCTCTCACGCACACACTCTCTCTCTCTCACGCGCGCACTCTCTCTCTCTCTCACACGCGCACTCTCTCTCTCTCACGCGCGCACTCTCTCTCTCTCTCACACACACACTCTCTCTCTCATGCGCACTCTCTCTCTCTCTCACGCGCGCACTTTCTCCCTCTCTCACGCGCGCACTCTCTCTCTCTCACGCGTGCACTCTCTCTCTCTCTGACACGTGCACTCTCTCTGTCTCTCACACGCGCACTCTCTCTCTCTCATGCGCGCACTCTCTCTCTCTCTGACACGCGCACTCTCTCTCTCTCACGCGCGCACTCTCTCCCACGCGCGCACTCTCGCTCTCTCTCACGCGCGCACTCTCTCTCTCTCTCACGCACGCACTCTCTCTCTCTCACGCGCGCACTCTCTCTCTCTCTCATGCGCGCACTCTCTCTCTCTCTCACGCGCGCACTCTCTCTCTCTCACGCGCGCACTCTCTCTCTCTCATGCGCGCACGCTCTCTCTCTCTCACGCGCGCACTCTCTCTCTCTCCAACGCGCGCACTTTCTCTCTGATGCGCGCACTCTCTCTCTCTCTCACGCGCGCACTCTCTCTCCCACGCGCGCACTCTATCTCTTTCTCATGCGCGCACTCTCTCTCTCTGTCACGCGCGCACTCTCTCTCTCTCACGCGCGCACTCTCTCTCTCACGCACGCACTCTCTCTCTCTCTCATGCACGCACTCTCTCTCTCTCACGCGCGCACTCTCTCTCTCTCATGCATGCACTCTCTATCTCTCACGCGCGCACTCTCTCTCTCTCACACGCGCACTCTCTCTCACACGCGCACTCTCTCTCTCTCTCACACACACACTCTCTCTCTCACGCGCGCACTCTCTCTCTCTCAGGCGCGCACTGTCTCTCTCTCACACGGGCGCACTCTCTCTCACGCACACGCACTCTCTCACGCGCGCACTCTCTCTCTCAGGCGCGCACTCTCTCTCTCCCTCACGTGCGCACTCTCTCTCTCTCAGGCGCGCACTCTCTCCCTCTCTCACGCGCGCACTCTCTCTCTCTCACGCGTGCACTCTCTCTCTCTCTGACACGCGCACTCTCTCTTCTCTCACGCGCGCACTCTCTCTCTCTCTCACACGCGCACTCTCTCTCTCTCACGCGCGCACTCTCTCTCTCTCTCACACGCACACTCTCTCTCTCATGCGCGCACTCTCTCTCAGGCGCGCACTCTCTCTCTCTCACACGCGCGCACTCTCTCTCACGCACACGCACTCTCTCACGCGCGCACTCTCTCTCTCTCTCACGCGCGCACTCTCTCTCTCTCACGCGCGCACTCTCTCCCTCTCTCACGCGCGCTCTCTCTCTCTGGCACGCACTCTCTCTCTCTCACGCGCGCACTCTCTCCCTCTCTCACGCGCGCACTCTCTCTCTCTCACGCGTGCACTCTCTCTCTCTGACACGTGCACTCTCTCTGTCTCTCACACGCGCACTCTCTCTCTCTCATGCGCGCACTCTCTCTCTCTCTGACGCGCGCACTCTCTCTCTCTCACGCGCGCACTCTCTCCCACGCGCGCACTCTCTCTCTCTCTCACGCGCGCACTCTCTCTCTCTCTCACGCGCGCACACTCTCTCTCTCTGTACGCGCGCACTCTCTCTGTCACGCGCGCACTCTCTCTCTCTGTCACACGCGCACTCTCTCCCTCTCTCACGCGCGCACTCTCTCTCTCTCTCACGCGCGCACTCTCTCTCTCTCTCACGCGCGCACTCTCTCCCTCTCTCACGCGCGCACTCTCTCTCTCACGCATGCACTCTCTCCCTCTCTCACGCACGCACTCTCTCTCTCTCTCGAGCGCGCACTCTCTCTCTCTCTCACGCGCGCACTCTCTCTCTCTCACGCGCGCACTCTCTCTCTCTCTCAGGCGCGCGCTCTCTCTCTCTCACGCGCGCACTCTCTCTCTCTCTCGAGTGCGCACTCTCTCTCTCACGCGCGCACTCTCTCTCTCAGGTGCACACTCTCTCTCTCTCACGCGCGCACTCTCTCTCTCTCTCAGGCGCGCACTCTCTCTCTCTCTCAGGCGTGCACTCTCTCCCTCTCTCAGGCGCGCACTCTTCTCTCTCTCAGGCGCGCAATCTCTCTCTCTCAAGCGCGCACTCTCTCTCTCTCTCATGCATGCACTCTCTCTCTCTCTCTCAGGTGCGCACTCTGTCTCTCTCTCAGGCGTGCACTCTCTCCCTCTCTCACGCGCGCACTCTCTCTCTCTCTCGAGCGCGCACTCTCTCTCTCACGCGCGCACTCTCTCTCTCACGTGCACACTCTCTCTCTCTCTCACGCGCGCACTCTCTCTCTCTCTCACGCGCGCACTCTCTCTCTCACGCGCGCACTCTCTCTCTCTCACGCGCGCACTCTCTCTCTCTCTCACGCGCGCACTCTCTCTCTCTCTCACGCGCGCACTCTCTCTCTCTCTCGCGCGCACTCTCTCTCTCTCTCACGCGCGCACTCTCTCTCTCTCTACGCGCGCACTCTCTCTCTCTCACGCGCGCACTCTCCTCTCTCTCACGCGCGCACTCTCTCTCTCTCTCACGCGCGCACTCTCTCTCTCTCTCACGCTCCTCTCTCTCTCTCTCTCACGCGCGCACTCTCTCTCTCTCTCACGCGCGCACTCTCTTCTCACGCGCGCACTCTCTCTCTCTCTCACGCGCGCACTCTCTCTCTCACGCGCGCACTCTCTCTCTCTCTCACGCGCGCACTCTCTCTCTCACGCGCGCACTCTCTCTCTCTCTCACGCGCGCACTCTCTCTCTCTCTCACCCCGCACTCTCTCTCTCTCTACGCGCGCACTCTCTCTCTCTCACGCGCGCACTCTCTCTCTCTCTCACGCGCGCACTCTCTCTCTCTCTCACGCGCGCACTCTCTCTCTCACGCGCGCACTCTCTCTCTCTCTCACGCGCGCACTCTCTCTCTCACGCGTGCACTCTCTCTCTCTCTGACACGTGCATTCTCTCTGTCTCTCACACGCGCACTCTCTCTCTCTCATGCGCGCACTCTCTCTCTCTCTGACGCGCGCACTCTCTCCCACGCGCGCACTCTCTCTCTCTCTCATGCGCGCACTCTCTCTCTCTCTCACGTGCGCACTCTCTCTCTCTCTCACACACACTCTCTCTCTCTCTCATGCGCGCACTCTCTCTCTCTCAGGCGCGCACTCTCTCTCTCACGCACACAACCTCTCTCACGCGCGCACTCTCTCTCTCAGGTGCACACTCTCTCTCTCTCTCACGCGCGCACTCTCTCTCTCTCTGAGGCGTGTACTGTCTCCCTCTCTCACACGCACACTCTCTCTCTCTCAGGCACACACTCTCTCTCTCTCATGCGCGCACCCTCTCCCTCTCTCACGCGCGCACTCTCTCTCTCTCTCAGGCGCTCACTCTCTCTCTCTCTCTCATGCGCGCA
>JAGIQG010000589.1:0-17500 GCA_024679065.1 Sphyrna mokarran
GGATGGTGAGGGGTCAGGGGTCAGTGATCAGGGTTGGTGAGGGGTGAGGGGTCAGGGATGGTGAGAGGTCTGGGGTGATGAAGGATCAGGAGCCCAGGATGGTGAGGGTTGCGAGGTGAGGGACGAGGGATGGTGAGGGGTGAGGGGTGAGGGGTGAGGGGTCAGGGTTGGTGAGGGGTGAGGGTTGGGGGGTCAGGGAGGGTGAGGCGTCAGGGATGGTGAGGGCTGAGAGGTCAGAGCTGGAGAGTGGTGAGCGGTAAAGGATGGTGAGATGTCCGGGATGTGAGGGGTGAGGGGTCAGTGACAGTGAGTGGTCATGGATGGTGAGGGGTGAGGAGTCAGAGAAGGTGAGCAGTGAGTTGTGAGGGATGGTAAGGGGTGAGGGGACAGGGACTGTGAGGAATCAGGAATGGTGAGGGGTGGGGTGAGGGGTTAGGGATGGTTAGGAATTAGGGATGGTGAGGGGTGAGGGGTGCAGGGTCAGGGATGGTGAGATATGAGGGTCAGAGTTGGTCAGTGTTCAGTGATGGTGAGGGTTGAAGGATCAGGAATGGTTCGCAGTGAGGGGATAGTGATGGTGAGGGATCAGGGATGATGGGGTCAGAGATGGTGATGGGTCAGGGGTCAGGGATAGTGAATGGTCTGGGATGGTGAGGGACGAGGAGTCATAGATGGTGAGGGATCAGAGGTCAGGGATGGTTAGGGGTGAGGGATAGTGAGGGGTCAGAGATGCTGGTGAGCAGTGAAGAGTCAGGATAAGTGAGGCATAAGGGGTGAGGGATGGTAGGCACGTCAGGGGTCAGGGATGGGGGATTGCGAAGGGACAGGGATAGTGAGGGGGTGAGTGGTGAAGGACGGTGAGTGATCAGGGATAGTGAGGTGTGAGGGATGATGAGTGGTGTGGGGTCAGGGTTGGTGGGTGGTGAAGGGTTAGGAATGCTGAAGGGTCAGGGGTCAGGGATAGTGAAGGGTCAATGGTCAGGGAGAGTGAGGGGTGAGGGGTGAGGGGTCAGGGTTGGTGAGTGGTGAGGAGTGAGGGATCATGGATGGTGAGGAGTCAACAATGGTGAGGGGTCAGTTTTTATGAGGGGTGAGGGGTCAGGAATATTGAGGATTGAGAAGTCAGGGATATTGAGGGGTCAAGGTTTGTGAGGGATGAAAGGTGAGTGTTGTTGAGTGAGGATTGAGGGATAGTGAGGGGTGAGAGTTGGTGAGGGCTGAGGGATGGCTAAGGATCAGAGATGATGAGGGGTTAGGGATGGTGAGGTGTCAGAGTTGTGAGGGGTGAGGGTTGGTGAGGGGTGAGGGGTCAGAGATGATGAGGGGTCAGAGATGATGAGGGGTCAGGGCTAATAAGGTGTCAGAGGTGTCAGAGTTGGTGAGGGATGAGGGGTGAGGGTCAGGAATGGTGAGGGGTGAGGGTTGAGAGGTCAGAGATGGTGCAGGATGAGGGTTCACAGAAGGTGAGGAGTGAGGGATGGTGAGGTGTCAGGGTTGATGAGGGGTGAGGGATGGTGACGGTGTCAGGGTGATGAGGGTTTAAAAAAAACAAAACAAACAAAATGAATGGTGGGCAAACCAAAAGGGCCATTTATGAGATGGTAGGAATGGTGAATCTGTAAACAAGATTTTAGGTCTGATGATGGTGAGGTGTCAGGGTTGATGAGGGGTGAGGGATGGTGAGGTGTCAGGGTTGATGAGGTGAGGGATGGTGAGGTGTCAGGGTTGATGAGGGTGAGGGATGGTGATGTGTCAGGGTTGATGAGGGGTGAGGGATGGTGAGGTGTCAGGGTTGATGAGGGTGAGGGATGGTGAGGTGTCAGGGTTGATGAGGGGTGAGGAATGGTGAGGAATGAGGGTTCGGGGATGATGAGGGGTGAAGGGTCAGGGTTGGTGAGGGTATGGGTTGGTGAGGGGTGAAGGGTCAGGGTTGGTGTAGGATCACAGTTGGTGAGGGGTCAAGGATGCTGAGGGATGAGAGGTCAGGGACGGTGAGGGGTCAGAGATATTGGAGGGTGAGGGGACAGAGCTGGAGAGTGGTGAGAGGTCAGGGGTGATGAGGGGACAGGAGTCCGGGATGGTGAAGGGTCAGCGTTGCTAAGTGGTAGGTGGTGAGGGATGGTGAGGGTGAGTGTTCAGGGATTGTGAGGGGTGAGGAGTCAGGTTGGTGCAGGGTGAGGGGTCAGGGACAGTGAGCAGTCAGGCAGGGTGAGGGATCAGGGATGGTGAGGAACGTGATGTCAGGTTGGTGAGGAGTGAGGATCAGGGTTGGTGAGGAGTGAAGAGTCATGGATGATGAAGAGTCAGAGGTCAGAGATGGAGAAGGGTGAGGGGTCAGGGTTGGTGAAGGGTGAGGGGTCAGGGTTGGTGAAGGGTGAGGGGTCAGGGTTGGTGAGAAATGAGGGGTGAGGAATGGTGACAAATCGGGGGTCAGTGATGGTGAGAGGTTCGGCGTGGTGAGGGATGAGAGGGCAGGTTGGTTAGGGGTGAAGGGACAGGGATAGTGAGGGGTCAGGGTTGGTGAGGAGTGAGGGTTGAAGGGACAGGGATGGTGAGGAGTGAGGGGTGAGGGGTCAGGGTTGGTGAGGAGTGAGGGGTGAAGGGACAGGGATGGTGAGGAGTGAGGGGTGAGGGGTCAGGGTTGGTGAGGAGTGAGGGGTGAAGGGACAGGGTTGGTGAGGAGTGAGAGGTGAAGGGACAGGGATAGTGAGCAGTGAGGGTGAAGGGACAGGGATAGTGAGGGTTGAGGGGTGAAGGGACAGGGATAGTGAGGAGTGAGGGGTGAAGGGTCAGGGTTGGTGAGGACTTGAGTGGTGAAGGGACAGGGATGGTGAGGTGAGGGGTCAGGGTGGTGAGAGTGAGGGGTGAAGGGACAGGATGGTGTGGGGTGAGGGTGAGGAGAGTCAGGGTGGTGAGGAGTGAGGGTTATGAAGGGACAGGGTGGTGAGGGCGTGAGGGGTGAGGGGTCAGGTTGGTGAGGAGTGAGGGGTAAGGGACAGGTGGTGAGGAGTGAGGGGGTGAAGGGACAGGGATAGTGAGGGGTGAAGGGACAGGGATGAGTGAGGGGTGAGGGGTCAGGGTGGTGGGAGTGAGTGGTGAAGGGACAGGTGGTGAGGAGTGAGGGGTGAGGGTGGTGAGGAGTGAGGGGTGAGGGTTGGTGAGGAGTGAGGGGTGAAGGGAAGGGATGGTGAGGAGTGAGGGGTGAAGGGACAGGGATAGAGGAGGGGTGAAGAGACAGGGATAGTGAGAGAGTGAGTGAAGGACAGGGATAGTGAGGAGTGAGGGGTGAAGGGACAGGGATAGTGAGGAGTGAGGGGTGAAGGGACAGGGATAGTGAGGAGTGAGGGGTGAAGGGACAGGGATAGTGAGGAGTGAGGGGTGAAGGGACAGGGATGGTGAGGAGTGAGGGGTGAGGGATGCTGATGGGTGAGGGATAGTGAGGGGTCAGAGATGCTGGTGAGCAGTGAGGAGTCAGGGTAAGTGAGGCGTAAGGGGTGAGGGATGGTAGGCACGTCAGGGGTCAGGGTTCAGGGATTGCGAGGGGTCAGGTATAGTGAGGGGTGAGTGGTGATGGATGGTGAGTGATCAGGGATAGTGAGGTGTAAGGGATGATGAGTGGTGTGGGGTCAGGGTTGGTGGGTGGTGAGGGGTTAGGAATGCTGAAGGGTCAGGGGTCAGGGATAGTGAGAGATCAGGGATGGTGGAGGGTCAGGGGTCAGGGATGGTGAGGGATGAGGGATAAGGGATGGTGAGGGGTGGGGGTCAGGGATGGTGATGGGTGGGGGTCAGGGTGATGAGGGGTGGGGGTCAGGGTGATGAGGAGTGAGGAGTCAGGATTGGTGCGGGGTGAAGGGTCAGTGATGCTGAGGGGTGAGGGGGAAGGGTTCGTGAGGGGTGAGGTGTCAGTGATGGTGAGGGGTCAGGATTAGTGAGGGGTGACGGGTCAGGGGTGGTGAGGGGTGAATGGTCAACAATGGTGAGGGATATGGGGTCAATGTTGGTGAGGGGTGAAGGGTCAGGGACAGTGAGCAGTCAGAGATGGTGAGGGGAGAGGGGTCAGGGATGGTCAGAGGTCAGGGATAGTGAGGGGTCAGAGATGGTTAGAGTTAGAACATAGAACATAGAACATTACAGCACAGAACAGGCCCTTCGGCCTTCGATGTTGTGCCGACCAATATAAAAAGCAATGACCCTCCAAACTAAACCATTCCCTTCTCTTCCATATACTTATCAACTAACCTCTTAAACGCCACCAAACTTGGCGCATCTACAACTGCTGCAGGCAGGGCATTCCACTCCCGAACCACCCTTTGGGTAAAGAACCTGCCTCTGATATCCGTCCTATAACTATCACCCCTTAATTTAAAGCTGTGTCCCCTCGTGCTAGTTCAGGGATGCTGAGGGATAAGAGGTCAGGGATGCTGAGGGGTCAGGCGGCAGGGACGGTCAGAGACAGCGAGGGGTCAGGGGTCACGGATGTTGAAGGATGAGGGGTCAGGGATAGTGAGGAGTCAGCGATGATGAGCGGTGAGGGGTCAGGTTTGGTGAGGAGTGAGGGGTCAGAAATGATGAGGGGTCAGAAGATTGAGGATGATGAGGAGTGACTGTTCAGGGATGGTGAGGGGTGAGGGTTGGTGACGGGTCAGGAATGTTGAGGGATGGTGAAGGGTCAGTGTTGGTGAGGGGTGAGGGTTAGTGAGCAGTGAGGAGTCAGGAGTCAGGAATAGTGAGGGTTGAGGGGTCAGGGTTAGTGAGGGGTGAGGGGTCAGTGTTAGTGAGGGGTGAGGGGTCAGGGTTGATAAGGGGTGAGGGGTCGGGAATAGTGAGAGGTCAGGGGTATGGATGGTGGAAGTTTTGTTGAGGAGTGAGGCGTGAGAGATGGTGAGGGGTCAGGGATGGTGAAGGGTCAGGAATGGTGAGGGGTCAGGGATGGTGAGGGGTCAGCGATGGTGAAGGGTCAGGGATGGTGAGGGGTCAGGGATGGTGAGGGGTCAGGGATGGTGAAGGGTCAGGGTTGGTGAAGGGGTCAGGGTTGGTGAGGGTGTCAGGGATGGTGAGGGGTCAGGGTTGGTGAGGGTTTAAGGTGTCAGAGATGGTGAGGGGTGAAGGATCTGGGTTGGTGAGGGTGTTACATAAACAAGGCCTAGTTTTATGGCTGATAAAATTGGATATTGTAAATGAAAGAATTGGATGTATTAAAAATCAAACCAGTCAAACCTCAGGCAGGCCAGTCATACAAATCATAAACCTGTCTGTTCTGACTCACAGCCCTATAGCTCATTGCCCCCTGACTGATATTTCAAGCAGGAGATCATTGCACCCCGTTGAAATGCACCGGCCGATTGTTAGAAACCCAGACTGGGCCAGACTTTCTGTCACCGGGAGTTCCTGCAGTGGGTTTAATCTGAGAAACAGGTTACATGGAAACAGCAGCGTGGAGATGGACACCGGGGGTGGGGGGACAGACCCTGGTGTCCTGTCAGGCAAACATCGAGAAACCCACTGGGGATGGGAACCCCGTCCCCCAGGATCTCATTGAGCAGAAGCCAGAGAAGTTTCTGGAAAGGCAAACAGGCAGGAGGGGAAAATAGAGGGACACATTTCAGAGACCAGCAGTGAAGAGAGGATGAGGGAGGTTGACCATCTGGAAGACTGACCAGAGAGGGAAGGAAGGAAGAAGTTGCCATCGAGACTCACCTTCCACACAACAAACCAGAGAGACTCAGAGAATCGAGCCTGCAGTTTAACCAAACCATCTCTGCGGGTATAATATCTGATTTTGGGGTATTCTCCTGTTTTATGGGGGTAATTTAAGGGTTAATTGGTTATTATTAATAAACTTGTCGAACCTTACTTGTGTTTGTCTTATCCACCTTGTAAATAAGGGAACCGGGGTAAAACATTGGAGTGAGCAAACTGGTCGAAAAAGGATCAGAGATTTTAAAATTACAACAAAATCATTCTCTGGGTGAGGGAGGGGGAGTGAGGTCAGATCATTCTCTGGGTGGGGGAGGGGAGTGAGGTCAGATCATTCTCTGGGTGGGGGAGGGGAGTGAGGTCAGATCATTCTCTGGGTGGGGGAGGGGAGTGAGGTCAGATCATTCTCTGGGTGGGGGAGGGGAGTGAGCTCATGTTGCAACTGTCCATAACTCTGGTGCGGCCGCACTTGGAGTATTGTCAGAGGTGGGTTCTTTACTCAGAGGGTAGTAAGGGTGTGGAATGCCCTGCCTGCAGCAGTTGTGATCTCGCCAACTTTAAGGATGTTCAAATGGTCAGTGGATCGGCATCTGGATAACATTGGAATAGTTTAGGTTCGAGGGTCATTAGATTGGTTCCACTGGTCAGCACAACATCGAGGGCCGAAGGGCCTGTACTGCTCTGTAATGTTCTGTGTTCTATCTGTAACCCCCAGGACTTGCCTGGGTTTATAAACCCTCACTTACTGGGCTGTCTGGAGACAATCCACATCTCTTTAACCTGGGGCTTAACCCTCTCTCCACTCACACTGTCTGTATCTTTAAGAATTGAATAGCAGGTTCGTTGTAAAGCCTCCCATTCGAATCAGTAATCTGGAAACTGTCTGTGCTGTTCTCTGCTCTGTCTGAGAGCCAAACTCTCCATTCACCTGACCAAGGGACAAACCCCGAAAGCTTGTGAGTTTATTATCAAATCAATCGGTTGGATTTAAACCTGGTGTCAGACTCTTACTGTGTTTACCCCAGTTCAACACCCGCATCTCCACACCCTGACCCCTCACCATCCCTCACCCCTCACCATCCCTCACCATCCCTCACCCCCTCACCCCCTACATCCTCAGCCTTCACCACCCTCACCCCCTCACCATCCCTCAACCCCCTCACCATCCCTCACCCCTCACCACACTACCCCTCACCCCTCACCACTCACATCCCTCCAATCTCACACCCTCACCCCTCACCGTCCCTCAACCTCACATCCCTACCCCCACCGTCCCTCAACCCTCACCATCCCTCACCCCTCACGCCCTCACCCTCACCCATCCCTCAACCCACCCCCTCAGCATCCCTCCCCCCTCACCATCCTCACCCCCTTCCATCCCTCACCCCTCACCATCCCTCAACCCCCACCATCTCACGTCTCACCCCTCACCATCCCTCACCCCCTCACCATCACTCACCCCTCACCATCCTACCCTCACCATCCCTCACCCCCTCACCATCCCTCACCTCACCGTCCTTCACCCCTCACCCCCTCACCATCCTCATCCCTCACCATCCTCACCCCTCACCATCCCTCACACCCTCACCATCCCTACCCCTCACCGTCCCTCACCCCCTCACATCCTCACCCCTCACCATCCTCACCCTCACCTCCCTCACCCCCTCACCATCCTTCACCTCCCACCCTCCCCTCCACCATCCCTCACCCCTCACCATCCCTCACCCCTCACCATCCCTCACCCCTTACCATCCCTCACCCCTCACGTCCCTCACCCCTCACCATCCTCACCCTCACCATCCCTCATCCCTCACCATCCCTCACCCCTCACCGTCCCTCACCCCCTCACCATCCCTCACCCCTCACCGTCCCTCACCCCCTCACCGTCCCTCATCCCTCACCTTCCCTCACTCCCTCACCCCTCACCATCCCTCACCCCTCCCGTCCCTCATCCCTCACCCCTCACCATCCCTGACCCCTCACCAACCCTCAACCTTCACTTCCCTCACCCCTCACCAATCCTCACCCCTCACCAATCCTGACCCCTCACCCCTCACCATTTCTGACCCCTCACCCCTCAGCAACTGTGTCCTCTCACCATCCCTGATACCTCACCATCTCTCGACCCTCAGTAACCTTGAACCCTCACCCATCACTATACCTAACCCCTCACACCTCACCAATACTGACCCCTCACTATCCCTTACCCCTGACCCCTCAGCATTTCTGGTCCCTCACCCCCTCTGATCCCTCACACCTCAATTCCTCACCATCCCTGACCCCTGACCATCTCTGACCCCTCACGATCCCTGTCTACTCACCACACTGATCACTGACCCCTCACCATCCCTGATCGCTCACAAACACTGACCCTTCATCCCTCACCAAACCTGACCCCTCAGCCCTCACCATCACTGACCTTTCACCCCTCACCATCCCTGTCCCCTCACCCCTCATGGTCGCTGACATCTGACCATCCCTAAACCCTCACCAATCCCGATGACTCACCATCCCTGACCCCTAACCTCCCTGACCCCTCACCCCTCACCATCTCTGACCCCTCACCCCTCACCATCTCTGACCCCTCACCCCTCTGCATCCCTGACCCCTTCACAAACTCTGATCCCTTACCATCCCTGTCCTCTCACCCCTCACCAACCCTCACTGTTCCTCACCCCTCACTATCATTATCCCCTCACTCCTTATCCTCGCTGAACCCTCAACATCCCCTACGCCTGACCCTTCAGCATCCCTGACCCCTCCCCAACCCTGACCACTCCCCATCCTTCACACCTCAATCCTCACCATCCCTCACCTCTCACCCCTCCCCATCCCTGACCCCTCCCCATCCCTGACCCCTCACCATCCCTGACCCCGACCCCTCACCCCACAGCCCTCACCATCCTTGACCCTTCACCATCTCTGACCCTCACCTCTCACTGACCCTGACCCCTCACCCCTAACAAACCTTGACCCCTCACAATCTCTGACCCCTCAATCTTCAACATCCCTGAATCCTCATCCCTCATAAACCCTCATCCCTCACTATCCCTGACCCCTCACCATCCATGAACCCTCACTCCTCACAACTGTGACCCCTCACCAAGCCCAACTCCTCACCCCTCACCATTTCTGACTCCTCACCACCCGTGTCTCATCACCATCTCTGACCCCTCACCCCTCACCATCCCTTTCCCCTCACCATCCCTTTCCCCTCACCATCACTGACCCTCACCATCCCTGACCACTCACTCCTGACCAACCCTGAGCTCTCACCATCCCATTTCCCTCACACGTCACCATTTCTGACTCCAGACCCCTCACCAACCCTGACCTCACATAACTCACCATCCCTGACCCCTCACCAACCCTGACCTCACATAACTCACCATCCCTGACCCCTCACCATCCCTGACCCCTCAACTCTCACCGTCATTGACTCCTCACCCCTCAACATCGCTGACCCCTCATCTATCTGACCCGTCACCTTCACTGACACCTCACCTCTCATCAAACCTGACACATCATCCCTCACCATCCATGACCCCTGACCTTCACCGTCTCTGACCCCTCACCCCTCACAATCCATGGCCCTTCACTCTCATGAACCCTGACTCTTTACTATTCCCGACCCCTCACCCCAAACCACCCCTGCCCCTCACCTCTCACCAACCCCGATCCCTCACTGCTCTCCATCCCCCGAAGCAGCCCTGACCCCTGACCCTTCACCATCACTGACCGATTACCCTCACCATCTCTAACCAACCATAACTCCTCACCCCTCACTGTCTCTGACCCCCTCAGCCCTCAACATCCCTGACCCTTCACCAGGCCTGACGTCTCACCCCTCACTATCCCTGAGCCCTCACTGTTCCTGACCCCTCACCATCTCTGACACTTCATCCTCTGCATCACTGACTCCTCACACCTCACCATCGCTGACCCCTCACCGTCTGAGACCTCTCACACCTCACCATCTCTGACCCTCACACCTCACCATCCCTGACCCCTCACCGTCTGAGACCTCTCACACCTCACCATCTCTGACCCTCACACCTCACCATCGGTGACCCCTCACCGTCTGAGACCTCTCACACCTCACCATCTCTGACCCTCACACCTGACTATCCATGACCCCTCACCGCATGTGACCTCTCACACCTCATCATCCCTGACCCCTGACCCCTCACCATCCCTGACCCCTCACCATCCCTGACCCCTGACCCCTCACCATCCCTGACCCCTGAGCCCTTACTATTGCTGTGTCCTCACACCACGCTTCTGTGACCCTTATTCCTCAAAACACCTTGACCCTCTACCCCTCACCATCCCGAATCCCTCACCCCTCACCATCTATGCCCCTCACCATCACTATCGCTGACCCCAACCCCTCAGCGTCCCTGACACCTCATCATCCCTGACCCCTGACCCGCACACATCTTGGGACCGTAAGGGTCAATTCAGCCTGGCCAACCCACCTCTCGTACACATCTTGGCACACTAAGGGGAATTTAGCACAGCCAAACAGCCTAACCTACATACACTTATTGGCACACTAAGGGGCAATTTAGCCTGGCTAATCCAGCACTCATACACATCTTGGGACAATAAGGGGCAATTTAGCATGGTCAGATCACCTCGTGTAGATGTTTTGGGACACGCATGGGAACTTAGCGTGGCCAACCTACCTCTTGTACACATATTGGAACACTAAGATGAATTTAGCAAGGCCAATTCATCAAACAGACACTTTTGTGTCATGATGGGGCAATTTAGCCTGGGGGAGGGGAGTGAGGTCAGATCATTGTATGGGTGGGGGAGGGGAGGGAGGTCAGATCATTGTATGGGTGGGGGAGGGGAGGGAGGTCAGATCATTCTCTGGGTGGGGGAGGGGAGTGAGGTCAGATCATTCTCTGGGTGGGGGAGGGGAGTGAGGTCAGATCATTCTCTGGGTGGGGGAGGGGAGTGAGGTCAGATCATTCTCTGGGTGGGGGAGGGGAGATCAGCATTCTAACACATTCTCTGGTGGGGAGGGAGTGAGGTCAGATCATTCTCTGGTGGGGGAGGGGAGTGAGGTCAGATCATTCTCTGGGTGGGGAGGGGAGTGAGGTCAGATCATTCTCTGGGTTGGGGAGGGGAGTGAGGTCAGTTCATTCTCAGGGTTGGGGAGGCGAGTGAGGTCAGATCATTTTCTGTGTGTTGTCTGGGGTGAGGTCAGAATTGCCGCTTTGTTTCCCAAAGTGTGTAAATTTGGTGGATTGTCCAGGCTAAACTGCCCCTTACCATCCCTAAGTATGGATATTAAGTCTATTTGCAATGCCAATTTGTCCCTTAGTGTCCAAAGATGTTTACGAGAGCTGAATTGGTCATGCTATATTCTGATCTAATTCCCAAGACATGTACGAATGGTGGACTTCCCATGCTAAATCGCCCCGTAGTGTCCCACAGTGTGTTCGTTGAGTGGATTGGCCAGTCCGAAATATCCCCTAATTGTCCCAAGATTTTTACTTAGATGGATTGGCAGTGCTAAATTGCTACCTGGATCGCAAAATGTGTCACTTAGATGGATTTGCCATTCTTAATTCACCTTAGTGTGCCAAGATGTGAACAAGACATGTATAGGCCAGGCGAAATTGCCCCTTATTATCCTAAGATGTGTGTGAGAGGTGGATTTGCCAGGCTAAATTGCATCTTAATTCCCACGATGTGTAGATTAAGTCGATTGGCCATGCCAAATTCATCATAGTGTGCTCAGATGTGTAGGTTGTGTGGCCATGCTACCCCTGAGTGTCCCAAGTCTATCAGTTAGAGGGATTGGCAATGCTAAATTGCCTCTTAATGTCGCAAGATTTGTAGGTTGGTTGGATGGGCCATGCTAAATTGATCCTTAATGTCCCAAGATGTGTAGATTGGATCGATTGGCCATGCCAAATTTCACCTAGTGTGCTAAGATGTGTAGGTTGGGTGGATTGGCAATTCTAAATTGCTCCAAATTGTGTACAAGAGGTGGTTTAACCATCTAATTTACAGGGACACTCCTAATTGATAGGGTTGGGGGGACAGTCCTAATTGACAGTGGGGGGGACACTCCTAATTGACAAGGAGGCATTGGAAAATTACAGGGTGCTCTCATAAACCCACACACATACATGCACACTCTCTCACTCTCTCACACACACCCGTACACACTTACACACACACCCGCATACACACACACATCCCCGTACACACTTGCAAACACACCCCTGTACACACTTGCAAACACACCCCCATACACATATTAGCAAACACACAATCACTCACTCCCGTGTACTCACTCATACATGTAATCACTCACAAATACACACATACTCTCACTCACACACACACATAGTCACTCACATATACACACACACTCCCACACTCTCATTCTCACACATACACACATTCACAAAATCGCACTCTTACACTCACTGACACTCTTATTCACACTGTCACTCACATTCACACACACAGAAACACTTACACACACACACAATTACTCTAACACACATTCACACACACAACCTCACACACACTCACAGACAATCACTTACACACTCACTCATACAAATTCATTCACACACACACACACATACAGTCAGTCAAAAACACGCACATGAACACAAACACACTCGCACACACACCCACTCACAGACCCACAATGACACGCACTCACATAAACATACACACACCACACACACACACACACACTCGTACACATTTTGGCACAATAAGATGAATTTAGACACAAAGTGAACCCAGCCAGGCCTGTGACACTGAATTAAAAAGGACAGAGTGAATCCAGCCAGGCCTGTGATACTGAATCAAAAAGGACAGAGTGAATCCAGCCAGGCCTGTGATACTGAATCAAAAAGGACAGAGTGAACCCAGCCAGGCCTGTGACACTGAATCAAAAAGGAGAGAGTGAATTGAAACTACACATCTTTGGACCCTAAATGCATTTAGCACGGCCAATTCACCTAACCTACACATCTTGGGACACTAAGGGGATTTTAACTTGTCTAATTCTCCTCCCATCCACATCTGAGGACACTAAAGGAAATTTAACATGACCAATCCACCACTGGTACACATCTTGTGACACCACGGGACAATTTAGCATGACCAAACTACTTCTCGTACGTATCTTGGACACTAAGATGAATTTAGCATGGCCAATTAACCAAACCTACACATTTTTAGACCGAAGGGACAATTAATCATGGCCAATCCACTCTGACCTCCACACCTTAGGACAGCAGGGGGAATTTAGCCTGGCCAATCCGCCTAATTACATAACTTGGAATATTAAGGTGCAGTTTAAGCGATTAAGGGAATTAAGGGTTTTAGGAGCAAACGGAAAGTGGAACTGATCCACTTCAGATCAGCCATGATCTTATTGAAGGGGCAATCCATCAAACTTACACATCTGCGAACAATAAGGGGCAATTTAGTGTCACCAATATATCTTAGATATCTTGGCACATTAAGGGGAATTGTAACATGGCCAATCCACCTCTTTATGATGCTAAAGAGCAATTTAGCCTGGCCAATCCACCATTCATAGACATCTTCAGACACTAAGGAGAATTTAGCCCGGCCTATGCACCTCTCCTACACATCTTGGCACATTAAGATGAATTTATCAAGGCCAATTCACCCAAACTACACATCTTAGCACACTATGGGGAATTTGGCATGGCTAATCCATCTCTCGTACACACTTTGGGACATGAAGGGGCGATTTAGCTTCCCAAATTCCCCTAGCCAATATGTCTTGGGGCATATTTAGAACATCGAATAGCACAGTACAGGCCCTTCGGCCCTCAATGTTATGCCGAGCTTTGTCTGAACCCAAGATCAAGCTCTCCCACTCCCTATCATTCTGGAGTGCTCCAAGTGCCTCTCCAATAACCGCTTGAAAGTTCCTAAAGTGTCCGACTCCACTATCACATCAGGCAGTCTATTCCACATCCTAACCACATCCCTCCTATATCTTCCACCATGAACCTTATAGTTATGCCCCCGAGTAACAGCTACATCCACCCGAGGAAATAGTCTCTGCACGTCCACTCTATCAATCACTCTCATCATAAACCTCTATTAAGTCACCTCTCATCCTCCTCCGCTCTAAAGAGAAAAGCCTCAGCTCCCTCAACCTTTCCTCATAAGACCTACCCTCCAAACCAGGCAGCATCCTGGTCAATCTCCTCTGCACTCTCTCCAATGCTTCCACATCCTTCTTATAGTGAGGTGACCAGAACTGTACACAATATTCCAAATGTGGTCTCATCAAGCTCCGGTGTAGTTACAGCATAACCCCCACAGCTCTTAAACTCAAACCCCCTGTTAATAAACACTAACACACTATAAGCTTCTTCACACTCTATCCACTTGAGTGGTAGCCTTCAGAGATCTATGGATATGAATCCCAAGATCTCTCTGTTCCTCCACATTCCTCAGAACCCTGCCGTTGACCCTGTAATCCAAATTTTGTCCTACCAAAATGAATCCCCTCGCACTTATCAGGGTTAAACTCCATCTGCCACTTTCCTGCCCAGCTCTGCATCCTATCAATGTCTCTTTGCAGCCTGCAAGAGCCCTCCACCTCATCCACTACTCCACCAATCTTGGTGTCATCAGTAAATTTACTAACCCACCCTTCAGCCCCCTCTTCCAACTCATTGATAAAAATCACAAACAGCAGAGGAGCCAGCACTGACCCCGGTGGTGCACCGCTGGGAACTGGCCTCCAGTCTGAACATTTTCCCTCCATCTCCACCCTCTGCCTTCTATGAGACAGCCAGTTACTGATCCAATCGGCCAAATTTGGGACCTGGGGTCAGGGTTCAGGTTTGAGCCTGTACCTGAGGTCAGGGTTCAGGGTTGTGACCTGTACTCAGGGTCAGGGTTCAGGATGAGGCCTGTACTTGGGGTCAGGTTTGGGGTCTGTTTTTGGGGTCAGGGTTTAGGGTTGGGGCCTCTTCTAGGGGTCAGGGCTCAGGGTTGGTGCTTGTACCCGGGTCAGGGTTCAGGGTTTGGGTTTGTACTCGGGGTCAGGGTTCAGGGTTGGTGCCTGTACTTGGGGTCGGCGTTCAGCGTTGAAGCCTGTACTCGGGTCAGAATTCAGGCTTGGGGCCTGTACTCAGGGTCAGGGTTCAAGGTTGAGGCCTGTGTAATCGGGGTCAGGGTTCAAGGTTGGGGCCTGTACTCGGAGTCAGGATTCAGGTTTTGGGACTGTACTCACACACTCTCTCACATACACACAGACACACGCACACTTTCTCACACATGCATTCTTTCACACACGAATTCTCTCTCATGAACATGCTCTCTCACACACACACTATCTCACACACATGCACTCTGTCTCTCTCACACATTCTCACCCACACGCACTCTCTCTCACAAACACATTCTCTCGCACACATACACACAAACACATGCTGTTGCACACATACACATAGACACACACTCTCTCTCTCTCACACACACTCCCTTACACCCATTCTCTCTCACACGCACTCTCTCATTCACACACTCTCTCACATACACACTCTCTCATACCCTCCCTCTCTCACACACACTGTCCCTGTCAAACTCTCTCTCACTCTCACACACAGACACACACACACACACACACACACACTCTCTCTCTGCTCTCTGACACTTGGGGTCAGTTCGAGTCGTGTACTTGGTGTCAAGGTTCACGGTTTGAAGCTTATAGGGTCAGGGTTCGGGTTTGGGCCTGTACTCGGGGTCAGGGTTCAGAGTTAGGGCCTGTACTCAGGCATAGGATTCAAAGTTGGAGTCTGTACTCACACACACACACACACACACACACACACACACACACACACACACACACACACACACACACACACACACACACACACGTACTCTCTCTCACGTATACTATTTCTCACATGCGCTCTCTCTCTTACACATGTATTCCTTCACACACACACACTCTTTGACACACAATCGGGGTCAGGGTTCCAGGTTGGGGCCTGTATTCGGAGTCAGAGTTCAGAGTTTGGTGCTTGTAATCGGGGTCAGGGTTCAGGGTTGTGGCCTGTACTCACACATCCACTGTCACACACGCACACTCTCTCTCACACGTACACTCTTTCCCACATGCACTCTCTCTCTTACACACGCACTCCTTCACATGCACACTGTCTCACACATACACTTTCACACAACACACACACTCCTCTCTCACTCATGTACTGTAACATACGCACTCTCTCTCACACACGGATTCTCTCTCAGACACACAGTTTCTCACACATGCACTCTCCTAAACACATTCCATCTCTCACACACACACAGGGTTGGGGTCCGTACTTGGGGTCAGGGTTCAGGGTTGGGGCCTGTATTCAGGGTCAGGGTTCAGGGTTGGGGCCTGTACTCAGGGTCAGGGTTCAGGGTTGGGGCCTGTACCCGGGGTCAGGGTTCAGGATGGGGCCTGTACTCGGGGTCAGGGTTCAGGATGGGGCCTGTACTCGGGGTCAGGGTTCAGAGTTGGGGATTGCGGATTGAGGATTGTATTCAGGGTCAGGGTTCAGGATTCAGAATTGGAGCCCGTACTCACATGTGCGCACTCACACATGCACACTCTCTCTCTCACACACGCACTCTAGCATACTCACTCTCTCACACATGCATTCTTTCACACATAAGCTCTCTCTCACAAGCACTCACACACAAGCACTCTGTCTCTCACACATGCACTCTCCCAAACACACATTCCCATCACACACACACACACATTCTCTCTCTCAGACATGCAGTCTCTCACACACACACACTCACAAATACCCTCTCACAAACATTCTCTGACATATGCACACACACTCTCTCACACACACTCTACCCCACCCTTTCCTCTGGGTCAGGGTTCAGAGTGTGTCCACGGGGTTAGAGTTCAGAGCCTGTTTTCAGGGTCAGGGTTTGGGACCTATCCTCAGTGTTAGGACCCAGGGCCTGTGCTCAGGATCCAGGTTTAGGTTTGGGGCCTGTACTCGGGGTCAGAGTTCAGGGTTTGGGGCCTGTACTCGGGGTCAGAGTTCAGGGTTTGGGGCCTGTACTCGGGGTCAGAGTTCAGGGTTTGGGGCCTGTACTCGGGGTCAGAGTTCAGGGTTTGGGGCCTGTACTCGGGGTCAGAGTTCAGGGTTTGGGGCCTGTACTCGGGGTCAGGGTGCAGGGTTGAGGCCTATATTCGGGGTCAGATTCAGGGTTTGGGGCCTGTACTTGGGGTCAGGGTTCAGAGTTTGGTGCCTGTAATCAGGGTCAGGGTTCAGGGTTGGGGCCTGTACTTGGTGTCAGGATTCAGGTTGGGGCCTGTACTCAGGATCAGGGATAGGCCTGTATTCGGGGTCAGTGTTCAGGGTTTGGGTCTGTACTCAGGGTCAGAGTTCAGGATTGAAGCCTGTAATTGGGGTCAGGGTTCAGGGTTTGGTGCCTGTGCTCGGGGTCAAGGTTCATGGTTAGGCCCTGTACTCGGGGTCAGGGTTCAGTTTTGGGATCTGTACTTGAGGTCAGGATTCAGGATAAGGGCCTGTACACAGGGTCAGATTTCAGGCTTGGGGCCTATATACAGGGTCAGGGTTCAGTTGGCCTGTACTTGGGGTCAGGGATGAGGGATCGGGCCTGTCCTTAGGGTCAAGGTTCAGGATTGGGGCCTGTCCTCGAGGTCAGGGTCTGTTATTCTCTCTCTCACACACACACACACACACATATAATTTCTCTCTCACACACACACACACACATATAATTT